>JAVQJF010054877.1:0-15737 GCA_036023855.1 Gadopsis marmoratus | reverse complement strand
GGGCACAACCAGGAAGCTGTGAGGAAGATCTGGATCCTTTGGTACCAGGAAGTGGAACTTTGCTGAGCAGCTTTCATAGGACTGAACGAGGCCCCGCCTCCGACGCTGCGTCCAGGTGTCTTTATATCCATGATGATCAGAGTCAGAGTCCTCGTTGTTTCCCGTTTTAATTTCCTGTTGATACAAACTCAACCCTTCCTCCACGTTTATAAATGTAACGTCCACTTCCAGCAGTACGACAGAGTCGCTGCAGTTTAATGGATTTATCCCTGATGGAGTCCCTACAGCGTGTTGATTGACACCACATGTTTCATACATTATCAGGTTGTGCTTCTTTTAGATTCCAGAAAGTAGCTGTTTACATTAGGGAGTTCCTGTTCCATTATTATTGATCATCTGCTGATCTCTGAACAGCCGTAGACACTAAATCTGCTGCGTCTTATTTACTTGATCCAAATACTGAATGTCCTGCTGGCTGAGCCTGAGGTGAGAGCTTGTTGCTGCGACTGACACGATGACATATTGATTGCATATTGATTATGTTACAACTAAGTCGTATTGTATGTGGTGTGTCAGTAACTGACAGGCTGTGGGGGTTGATGGCCTGTGCTGCTGCTGTCTGCTGCACCAGGTGTTATGCTCTTGTTCCAGCGACTGAACGCATTTCTGCTGTTGCTTCAAATGAAATAGCTCACCGTTTCAGCGTCGCTGCGCTGCTGCTTCCGCCATTTGTCCTCTTCTTTAAAGTTTATTTCACCCATGATGCATGGCGCGACAGGCTGTGTGAGTCAGTCATAGAGACGCTTTACGCAACAGCTGCTGTCGACTCGCTGCAGCAGAACAGACTTTTCATGCTTCTAATACATTTTGGGCAACAGTGGAGTTCTAGGACACACGGGGACATCAGCTCCACCAGCTACAGACAATAACGTCAGTCTCTGTAGAAGTTTGTTCATAGTAAAAATAAAATCTCTGCAGTCTGATGTAACAGGAAGTGCGAACATTAAACACTGAATAACAGCAGCGTCTTCAGTCCTTTGCGTCGTTTTCACACATCTCATTCATGTTCCGGCCTAATCAGCTGCTTCAGCATTAAGTCTGACGTTCTGCATGAAACGAAGCAGGCAGTAAACACGAGTCCCTGTTCCTGAATGACTTTGTGCGCCGTAACAAACTTTCAGAGTCGTGTTGATTCTTTGTCAGGAGCGTTCAGAGATCGTCTCTCCGCCTTCTTCATCATCTTATTTAGTGAACGATGTGAGTCGTCAGCACCAGGCTGAGGTCACCACAGCAACTACAGCTGTCACATCAACGTGAATAACAGCGTCACAGTGGTGCTGTCATTAAACAGCTGTTTTTATGCACATTTTCAATTTGCACATAAATGAACCTGGAAACGTGAGGATCAGTGAGTAGTTTGTGTTTCAGAGACTCTGTGGGACATTTGTCTTCCTCTCTGTTAAGACTTTAATTGTCCTTCTGAGCTGAATGGACATCAGTCGAGTTTCCTGCTAACGTTGAAGTGTTACAGTGAATCTTTCTGAATGAGCTCCTGTCCTCAGCATTTGCTCTCAACTTTGGGTCCCTTGAAAGTGCTTGAATTGTACTCTGAAAAAGATAAAGATTCTCCAGGATCTCCTGTTGTCTGGCTGTTTCGGCGACACCACGTCAGCACACAGAGCTGCAGCCACAGGAAGTTAATTAGTGCAATGACTGGAACGAATGATAGAAAAGATCGTTTGGTGAAACTGTACTGATACGATCTAATCAGTCCGACTGTTTCATATTCTGCTGTAATTCACTTCCTGAAAGTGTTACCTTTGAGACGGTCCTTCCAACTGAACTTTATTTTAAATGACACATTTGAAAATCTGCCTGAAAACACAATGTTGAAGCAACATCTGTCTGTCTTTCTCTGCTGTCTCTCTCTGCTGTCTCTCTCTCTCTCTTTCTCTGTCTCTTCTGTCTGTCTCTGCTGTCTCTCTCTCTCTCTGCTGTCTCTGCTGTCTTTCTCTACTGTCTTTCTCTGTCTCTGCTGTCTCTCTCTTTGCGGTCTCTCTCTCTCTGCTGTCTCTCTCTGCTGTCTTTCTCTGTCTCTGCTGTCTCTCTCTCTATCTTTCTCTGTCTCTTCTGTCTATCTCTCTGCTGTCTCTCTCTGTCTCTGCTGTTTCTCTGCTGTCTCTCTCTCTCTCTGCTGTCTCTCTGCTGTTTCTCTCTCTCTGCTGTCTCTCTCTCTGTCTCTCTCTACTGTCTCTCTCTCTCTCTGCTGTCTGTCTCTGCTGTCTCTCTCTCTGTCTCTCTCTGCTGTCTTTCTCTGTCTCTCTGCTGTCTCTCTGCTGTCTTTCTCTGTCTCTGCTGTCTGTCTCTGCTGTCTGTCTCTGCTGTGTCTCTCTGCTGTCTGTCTCTCTGCTGTCGTCCTCTTCATCGTTCCTGCTCCTTCCTCCTTCCAGTAGGACAGTGTTAGTGTTCGAGGAATTAAATACTATCATTCTCGCTCCATCTCTTTCTTTACATTTGTCATCATTATCTCTCTCTATCTCCATCATCTCACCTCACATGACATCTCATCTTCTCCTCCTCTTCCTCCCCCTATTCTCTGTCTCGCTGAAATTATCTGTACTGGACGGTCCACATGGCGTCCACATGGCGTCCAATTATCCGCTGAGCGTATTTGCTCCTCGCGTTGGTCCATCTGTGTACCTGGATCTACAAATGCAGGTGAATCACTGCAGACAGGACGGGCTCCGACCGCCTGACTCCTGTTCCTCCCACTCGAGTTTGCAGGCCTGGACACAAAATAGGCTTCATATCATCACGTTCCATCGTTTATCTGCCCACGACAGTCTGTCTCGCTTCGACATCGATTTGTGCCGGGCTGTAAAGAGATGTAGCGGCAAAGTGCCTGATTCAGATCTCAGGATATGTTGTAAACATTGACTCTTTGTCATCTATACAGAAGCAAGATTCAGTGTTTTTGAGGTGAGTTCCTTTGTTCAACCACTAAACCAGCTCATGTCCTGCATCCTGTGTGAACGCCGGCTGCTCAGATGACCTCAGTGACCTTTAAATCCCGTGGAAGGTGTTGACATCACAGCTGTCAGTTACTAAACACAGCTGCAGACAACAGCTGTCCAGGAACAAACACAAGTTGCTTTTGGTTTCAGGAAAAGGTCATGAAGGAGAACCACGTGATCTCTCCACCCGACCACCACAACGTTTCATCTTCTTTAGTTTCACTGAAGGAGCTCTGTCGGTCCGATCCTCAACACAGCGTTTAGTTTCACACCAAATCTAATTCTCTGCTTGTCTCCTCTTTTCCCACCGAGTGTCTTCCTCCTCGCTTTCATTTGCGCTTTGTCCTCTCTCCTCTCCTTCACCTCTTCACTCCTCCTCTTCCTCCCCTCTCCTTCTTCCTTTCTCCTTGCCTCCTCATCACTGCTGTCCTCTTCATCTCCTTTTCCCTCTTCCTGCTCCGTCCATGGGATGGATAGTAGAGAGGGAAAGATCCCCAGGGTTTAAATATGAACTGACGTTAACCCCTAACCCAATCAATCAGCCTAATTTTCATCTAGTCCTGTTTTGTGGACGACACGTCTGAAATCAGTGCAACAAGAAGGTGCGTAATTCAGCCCGACTCCAACTGCCACTTCCTATTAGTGTCACGCTTTGAACTGCACTTTACAGGCTAATTATGTTCTGAGTTGAATGTTTGAGGAGGCAGAGCATTAAATTAGTAAAATAAAATGACAATAACCGGTGATGGACTCCAATCACTTCAATATATCAGCAAATCACCGTTACCCGATATATTCGTCAAATCAAGGAAAATAGACTAAATAATGTGTTAAATACCTGCAAACAGGTGCAGACGAGCCGTATCAACATCTGTCTTCTTGGGTCTTTATTTCAAAAACTAGAAACTGCTAATTACAATTAATCTGATATGACATCATCATCATCATCATAGTTGGGTCGTGCTGACTTTGCACTTGATACTTGTGTTTGGGAAACGTGACTCCAGCACAACGTCAGCAGTTCGAGTCTCTTAAAGCTTTTAATGGGATCTTCAGTCCAACACAAATCATTGAAAGGCTCGTCTCTGCAGTTTATGTCTCTGGATTAGTGCTCTGTGTCAGTGTCTCTGGATGGTTTGTGCTAACGGTGTAGGCTTTCAGCAGCCAGCCACCCAGCTGACCAAGCTAGCTCAGCAGATCTTCATTATTTTGCCGGAGTTACATTTCCCAAATCTCTAAATGTGAGAATGCAACGTTAGCAAGACCCAATGTCAGAATGCTGCCTCCTCTTCCTCTGAATCAGGAGCCATTATTAAAGTAGTGTAGAGAGCCGAAGTCATGACATCACTTCCTGTCTAGCCTCTGTGACTCAATACAATCCCAGATCATATCTTTCATTAAACGGCTTCCTGCAATTTACATCCAGTATTCTCACACAGATCTGCAGCTCATGCAGTGCAGCAGCTGATGTTAGATGCTGAAACCTTAAAAACGCACTGTAAAGTCTTTTTTCCAACTTGTGAGCTTGGATCTCTTCTGGTATACAGCGTTCAGTCGTCTCTGTCCTGCTGTTCACCAGCGACGCTCTGTGGGCTTATGGGAAAACAGAAATATTGAATAATCAGTGATATTAGATGTTTCTTATCTAGATGTATGGACAGAACTGCCCGTCATGCTGGATTCTTTATTTCAATTATTACAAATGTTGATGAAGTTTTGAATGAGGTTTTCGTACAGGAACAGAATCCTGAATCCTTTGGCCCTCTGTTCACCTGCCTCCTCCTCCTGCAGAGCGTTGGTGTGAGCGTTATGGAGACCTGCGGGGGGAGCTGCTGTGCGTGGAGCTGGAGAAGGAGCGGCAGGGTTTGGGTCTCAGCCTGGCGGGAAACAGGGATCGTTCCCGCCTCAGCATCTTCGTGGTGGGACTCCATCCCGGGGGGGCGGCTGCTCGAGACGGACGCATCCAGGTCGGAGACGAGCTGCTGGAGGTGAGACCACCTGCTCAGCTTTGCTGCTAGTTCACATCACGTCACAGCAGAGCACATTACACTGCCTCCTGTAGCTACGTCACTGAGCAACGTTACACCTGCTTAGCATTAGCATGTTGGCATTGTCGTTGCGAGGGTGTTAGCATCACGGATGTGGTTAGCATGCTGTTTGTTAGCATTGAGCTCAGAACAGCAGTGTGCAGACTCTTGAAGCTGCTAGCATGGCTGCCGCTGACGGCCTGGCGGCTGGGGAACGTCTGTTTTTATTCTCACTGATTTGTCGTGAACATGAAGTCCTATAGAAAGTAGGATGTTTCAGACGTGTGTACGCCTTTAAAGCATCGTATCACTGGTAGATGAGACGAACAGCATCACATCATCTGCAAAAGCTCAACAACCAGGAAATGTGTCGTCTGTGAGGAGGAGAGCTTCCGTATGTGTGTGTGGGGGGGCTTCTCAATGTATCCATATAAATATTAAAGCCAGAAACACTGAGATCCTCCCTCTCGCCCCCTCCTCCTCATTACAGCAGTGTCAGAGGCTCCATGAAATATTTACGTACAGCCGAGGAGGAAAGCGTGGACGCAGAGATGCATTTACATAGATGTAAATAAACATCATGAAAGAAGTTCAGAAAGAAACACGCAAAGAAAAGACAGATGGCAGAAACAAGAAATCTCTGTAACTGTCCTTTAATGCTGCCTCAGTGAAACAGGTGTGAGGTCATTACCCGTCAGTGATTTGTGATTTCTTGTGACAGATCAATGAGTAATGTTGATGTTAATTATCAGTAACAATATCTGTCTGTCTTCCTGTTAGATTAACAACCAGGTTCTTTATGGGCGGAGTCACCAGAACGCCTCGGCCATCATCAAGAGCACCGCCTCCAAGGTGAAGCTCATCCTGCTCAGGTAGGACTGCAAGAGTGTGTGTGTGTGTGTGTGTGTGTAACCGCCGTAAAACTATAATAAGCAGAAGGACTGCAAGGCATACTGGGAAACCTTTTTAAAAGTACCAATCAGATGGGAGCGACTCTGAAGTCTGCTCTTACGGACTCCTTCCTTTTGTAAACTTCAAATTGTCTAACATAGTTTACACCTTTATTCGTTCTCAGCTTAGACTGAGATGATGTAGGTCAGAATGTGCACACGAGAAAGGAAAAAAGAAATAAGAAACACTGTGATCCCAAAATGATCGTGATTGTTGGAGGACATACAGGAAGACGAGCTGATGTTACAGAGGGACTTTCTAAGCAGGGAGCGCTGGGTTCAGAGGAGAGACGACGTGAAGCGCTTCTTAAACAGAAACCTTCTCTTCAATTAAAATGCTGCTTAACCTGCTGCCATCACCAGACTCCCCTGAGCCGGTGCAGCCGAACTGTGGAAGACAAGCGGCAGGGATTTGTGCGTTCTCCAATCTGAGTCGACGGTTACTGGGTCAGAACCTTCTGTGAACACAATGGAGTTTGCAGCCTTTTACACGGTGGTGATGGAGGGAGAAGTGTGTTTACATCACTGGCAGCGTCACATTCAGCAGGAGCTGCCAGACCAACGCCGCCTTCGTTCCCTCTGTGACTCCTTCGTTTCCACAGATTCTCTGGGTTCTAACTGTATTGATCCTGGAGCCGGCAGCAGGGACGGGCTGTAGACGAGAATAGAAGCTGAAAACAGTGAAACAGGTCAAATCAGAAGGAGAACCTGCCAAGTGTCCTGATGGTGCAGCAGCTGGAAGCTTCCTGAAGGAAACATGTGCAGCACACCACCCCCTCTGTCTTTAGACCCTCCAATCAGATCCCGAAGAACCAAACATGAAAAATGTGACTCCAGGAAGATCTCAACTTGCCTGTTAACTGCTAAAGTGCAGGAGTTCTCCTTCTGGTGTTTTTGTGAGTTCAACAAAACCAAGATGACTGTAATCAGACTTGTGATCTAAACCAACCAACAGAAGGTGCAATAATCTCCTCTGGGTTTCACCTGGATGTGAGACTCTTGAAATGACAGGTTTAAATGGGGCTCCGGTCCAAAATACATTTGTAGGTTATTAAACCCAGATGAATGAGTAGGAACACGTGTCGCTTTCCTGACTAAACCAGACCTGAACGGAGAGTTCGAAAGAGAAGATCGCGTTGCTCTGGAAGCAGGCTAGCTGTATGCTAACATGTTAGCCAAAACAACTAACTAAAGAAATAATACTGTATGTCAGTGTTGTGTGTTTGTTCTGCCCCCTAGTGGACAAAAATATTGTTTAGTGCAGCTGTAAAGGCAAGATGTTACTGGAGCACCAATCAGAGGCAGGGATTGTCCAGGAAAACCCCACGAGTTCAGCCAATCAGATGCGAGTCACATTGCAGAGCGCACACCCTCAGCTGGAGCATCTGTTCAACGTTCTCCACCCTGACAGCATTCAGCTCGAGTCTTCTGACTTGTAGGAGACAAGACAGGCGGACACTCTGCCTTCCTGAAACATCACAGTCCAAATTAAAACCCGCTGTCCGATCTGAAGGCAGCTTAGACAAAGCTCTGCGCTCGGTGTCAAACCGTCTCAAAGCTATCCGTTTAAGACACCGCTGAATTTGGAGTTGATGATGGCCAACAGGAAGAGACAGTCCTTCATAGTCCTCAGATGGGAGTGGATCTGAGGACTGGGAATCTCTGCAACAGGAGATTAAAGTCCTCCTCCTCCTCCTCCTCCTCCTCAGCTGCAGGAATGAAATTTCTGCCGCAGGAATTGATTTGCAGCTTTGAAGCGAGCAGGTGTGGTGCATCTGACCAAGGTCTCATGAGCGCCTCTCTGTCAGGCAGGACTCAACGTGCGGGCCGGGACGAGAGGATAACCACACACTTCGGCACAGTTTCGTTCACTGGAGTGAAATCTGCTCTTTTATCTGATGCAGTAACACGAGAGGAACAATAAGTGGCCTCATAGGTTGTCAGGACAAAAGACAGACGACATAAAACGCCAAAGATAAATGTGTGACGAGTTCCAGGTGAATGTGTTCTGTCTTTAATCAGCTGTGTGCGTGATGCAGGGATTGTTAACATGTGTCATGCACCGTCAGCACTTCCTGTCTGCGGTGTGTCGCCACCGGATCTGAAGACTGAAGGAAAGTTACAAACAGGAGGATTCTCAGGCAGCTTCTGCAGCCTCTGTGTTGTCTGGTTTCTAACTGGATTTCTGGATGTTTCTTCTGGATAGATGATGATCTCCTCGGGAGGTGGAAGTCACACTGAATGATTCAATGTGTGTTTGAAGCTGTAGTCTTCCTCTCTTGACTTTGTCCGGCTGAGTGTCTGTTACACATCCTGGCATCTCACCAGGGTTAAAATGTCCTCAGTCATGAGTTTAATAACTGAGCAGCCGAGTGAATATTTCAACCCCCACCTGTGATGTAAACTCCGTCAGAATGGGGCTTTGGTGAGAGACTGACATGAATATTTAAAGCTGTGCTGTAAAGCTTTGCTGTTAATTCAATAAGACGTAAATCCACAGGCTCCTCCGCAGAGCCCTCGTCTGAAAACACCATGTAAATAGGTTACTGTGCACCGGGGGATCTGATGATGCAGATGGAAACCACATGAACAAGACGTGATACTGATTATTGCAGTTCAGAAAGCAGAGGAGCAGAAGGATTAATCGCGACACTGTTCTTTCTGCTTCTCTGTGAACGCAGACGGGTTGACAGTATTTAGTTGGTCTGCTGAAGCTTTGCCTCGGTGAGAACGTGACGCTGGTTCGTCCAACACTGTGGACCAGAGTGAGACAGGCTGCTGTAGATGTGTTCACAGTCATTGTGCAGAGTGCAGGTACAAAGCCTCTAACCAGAAGTTCAAAATCAGAATGTATATTTGCAGAAAGTGCAGAAGTTATATTATACTGGCAGCCTTTCTACACGAGACTTGCATGTGGATACTGATTCCTCCCCCAAGGAGCCAGATGTTTCCAGACTTTTTTCTTTTGCTCAGAATCCCAGTTTTCATGACGTTAAGAATCAGTTTCTAAGGATATTTAATTGTTGCCTGGATTATGTTCACAGACAGGAAGTGTCACATTTTACCGGGCACAAGTCGTGTGGACGGTGGTCAGGAAAAGCCCAGGACTTTGACACCAGGCCCCAGTTCACGTCCTGAGTCCTGCGTGTGGTTTGGTTTGAGCAACAGAAGCACTTTGGATAAGGAAAGATGGTGGTATTAATTGGTAAATATAAAGTTTTTTTGTATTAAACCAGAACGTGATCTTTCCCTGTACTCACACACGTGCTGGGAATGGATTTGAAAACGTGAAAACATTTTGCTGCTTGGCAGATACGCTCATTAAAAGTGTGCTCATGTTGATTTTAGAAAACCAAAACCATAATCCAAGCAGCATTAATTTCTGTGCTTGCACACTCGTTTAGCCTGAGATGGTTGGACTCTGTCAGCGAGACAATAACTCCGGCCTCACAGTCTGAGAAAGGGACGTTGAATCTCTTTGTAATCCCCTCATGTTCCACACCAGAACTCCTGGC
The DNA here is from genome assembly GCA_036023855.1 of Gadopsis marmoratus. Taxonomy (NCBI): domain Eukaryota; kingdom Metazoa; phylum Chordata; class Actinopteri; order Centrarchiformes; family Percichthyidae; genus Gadopsis; species Gadopsis marmoratus. The sequence goes on along the minus strand of JAVQJF010054877.1, from coordinate 6,231 downwards.
AGCGTCCACACGATGGCTCAGTCAGCTGATGGATGACGTTGGCTGTTAGACCCACAGAGTCTAGTCGTGACTGGATGAATCCCCGAGCCAACGCACCACAGAGCGGCTCACTTCCTTTGCTGATTTAAAGTACATTGTTTTCAGAATTAATTTAGATATTTGTGTCTTTAAAGACTCTGTTTCTGTTTGTAGCAACTTTCTTGTAACACCGTCTGCATATCGGGCGAGTCTACCTGAAGCTAAGGTTGGAAAAGGATGCTCTAGCGCCACCATCAGAACAAAAGATATGTTAATCGCAGATATTCCTGCCCTTTAGATTTCAACGACCCCGTGATCTTTCCTCTTTAGGAACAGACTTTAAGAACAGATAAATCACCAGGACGTTGGTTTTCTGTCTGTAATGACCCCTGCTGCCTCTGTAAGCTGAATATTTCAACATTTTCCTCCCCAGTCTGACAAATGAAGATGGATGAATGTGTCGGTCAGAACTGAGACTCTACTAAAGACCTTCTTCACTCTGACTGATGGGCAGTTTGCTGTGTTCAGGTGTCGGGATGAAGGGCTCATGAAACGCCCGCATGCCAACCAGCGACATAAATCACTTCCACGATAAGTCACTATTGTCAAATCAAGAGCCGTTTTCTGCTCAGAGCTGCTGTAAAATCTTTAGATGATACATTTAGTATGTAAGGTCTTTTAATAGTCACGGGATTCCAGCATCAAGGCGGGTTCGAGCAACGCCTGCTGACGTCTGTCTCATCCTGCCTGTGTTGGCGTTTGACAGCGAGCGAAGTGGTTGAGCGCTGCTGGGTCTCAAGCCTTCAGATGACCGTGTTGATGGTTTGCTAAACACATTGAATCTCACGCATACTTGTTGAGAAGCTTGGGTCCTGAACCTGCAACTATTGTACCTTAAAATAACAGCTTCAGAGTCATTGTGATGGTACACTGACTTGTCATCAGTACACCGATTCCCACTCTGTGCCCTGAACGCCTCTTCTTGCACTGTGGAACATGGGTTGATGCTTTACAGCTCTGTGTTCTCAGTAAGGACGACATGGCAGAGGACAAGAGACAGCGACGAGAGGAAATCTGGGACTAACGTCTAGGCGCTTTGTGAGACGGCGTTGTGGCCTTCTGCTGCTGGAGTAGTGATCTTGCATAATGTTGCTTTAACTGTCCTCAAGTGAAGCAAATATAAATGTCGCATGCTTTTGGCTTTTGTAGACACTAGAATTCCCCTACAAACAGCTTCACAGCAGAGTCCAAAGTCTTCTGTTCTGTCAGCAACATAAGACCTCCAGGTGCCTCCTTTACACCACCCTTTGCAGCCTCACTTTAAGTGCAACACAGTGGAAAAGTGTTATTGTGGTGTAATTTCTCTGTCATATCAGTTTATATATAAATGGCCAGAATCAAGTCTTGGAGCAGGGTGTCGGATGTATGCAGACGATGCCGTCATATTCGTATCCTTTGCCAGCTGTCGCAGCACTTATGGTCTGTATCAGCATGGATTGAAAACTCACGTCCAACAATCAACATTAAGAAAACTGTCTGTTTGCTTTCTGGCTGCTGTGCATCATCTTCCAGGGTGAGGTGTCATTTCTGATCCATGGACTCAGACTTATAGTCACTTATACTTCACAGGTTTGCTTCTTTAACCTCCGGCTGGCCTGCAGGCCCTGAACACACCGCCGATAACTGACGTGTTGCATTGAACTGGATCAGGAGGGTTTTTCCCGCCGTTGATCACGTGAGATGTTCAGGCGTCCATCTGATTAGATCTGTGGTTCTTCCCATGATTCCCTCTGTCAGATCTCTGCAGGGAAGCTTGTGATCGGTCCGTGTTGGATCTCACCCGGAGGTCACCGGACTGCCTCCTCCTGTTATGACAACGTGGAGGGTTTTCTGCCTCCTGGCTGCTCTGATTGAATCTGATCACTGTGTCGGGGAAGGAGGACGCCGCCGCGCCCGCTGTGTCCAGCCAGGTGACAAAATCTTGTTAAAGTCGTGTCCACGGGCCACTGCTGAATGATATATCTCTGGATAAAGGTCGCCACGGCAATGAGCAATGGGATGTCGACCGGTTGGGAGCTTTGCAGCGCATCACCATGGAAACTGGCCTGATGGACCATCGTGATGTCTGTCCCTCTGCACATCTGACCCACTGTGGAAATGTATTGGTTTCCAAAGCAAATCAGTTTACCAAAGACGGAGTGGAGACTAAAATAGCTTCAGGTGACATAAAGCTAGTCTGCAAAAGTAGGTATTAATCAGTGTTCAACGTCGCCTTTACCGCCACCTTCTGCCCATGCATGGAACCACAGCTTGTGCGCTGATAAATGCTATGGGAATGTGTTTCCTGGAGCCACTCTATTCTGAAATCTAGATTTTGTGGCTGTCAGCAGGTTTCCACACTGCACACACTGATAAATTAAAATCACCCATCTGACACCAAATCCAAAACCTATTGAGCGCACAAAACACATGAAGGTGTCAGTCATGAAGCATAATAAACTTAGTTTGATGTTTTTCTTACATTATTCACTGCATCATTAGCAGTAATTAAACGCTGTGGCTTCCAGGGGAGCTAATACACCTCCAAAAGTGCAGGAAATGTCCTGATCGCAGTCGTGCTCCCCAGAGGATGAACCCTTTAGATGTAAATGGCCCCATGATCTTTCCTCTAGCGCCACCTTCAGGATAAGCTTTACATTGACAGATCCACTGATGTTCCATCAGGATGTTGTTGGTTGAGCAGCTGAGCTGAACGCGACAAAGTCTGAATCATCTGAATGTGAATGTTGAAGTAATTAAGCTGCTCAGGTGGATGATTGGCTGAACGTGTGTCGCATGAGTGAAGCAGGAAGTGACAGACTGACCCTGTCGGCCTTCACCTGGGAGACAATGGAGCTAATGTGGGGCTGGGGGGAGGGTCAGATATGCAAATTACTCCATTTCACAGCAGTTTAATTTAGTTATTAGATTAAAGAGACACTGCGCTGATTCTACACAGTAACTCGTTAGTCCTCCTCAGTCTGTCACAGAACAGGTGCGGAGTCTGAAAGACGTCAGCAGGGAGGCTCTAATGAAAGACGCCGTCCAGGTGCATTGTGGGAAATGTAGGCTCCAGTATTTTTTTTAACTAGAAAGTCAGGATACCGGCACCTCTGCTGCTCAGATTTCTGTTTTTAATCTGATTCACAAATCCAGTGCAATACTAAATATAACTGGAGTACTAATATTTATCTAAGTTTTTTTATATGTAGCAGAACTAAACACAGTATTCACACCTCTTAGGATTCATACTCATAATTCAAAGCAGCAAGTTGTCAAGATATTTTCTGACAGCTTTTACATCATGAAGGATTTAAGTTAAAGTATAATTTGTGCTTCACTGATCAAAGTTGTAGAAATGATTAGCCGCAGCTCTGGTTAACCTCCGGTCAGGTTTCGGAACAGGAAGTGTCCTGGTTAACAGACACCAGTGTTGGCTGTCGGTAGGAAACCGTAAATGATGTTGATGCGTCCGTCCACCCTGGCCGCCTCCCTCAAAGGTTTTCTGTCACTGTATCGACGTCACGCCACTTCTGCTTTGGCTCCTAATTAAGAGTTGAATGGAAACAAATGGGTTTTTAGGCTCTTTGAATGAACAGCTGATTCTTTCCCTTCGGTTAATGAGAACAACATGAGACGTTGATGTTGTTTTCATGCATCAGAGATGAGTCAGCTGTTTGGCCTACGGCCGGACGTTGAGACTGACTTTTGTCTTCTTCTCGTTTCCATCATTACTTCAGCTCTGTCTGTTTTGTAATAGCTGAGGAAATCTTCATCTAATCACTGATGCTTTCATAGAAGAGGTTTGATCAGAGAGGATCTTTGACAGTACGACATAATAACACTGATCCTGATGCCTTTTGATGGAGAACAGCTGATGAGAGTTTCCTTCCTGATCAGACGACAGATGCAGAACAATGTGTCAGTGATTTTGAGGGTCGTGAGCCGATTCAAGTGATCAGAGAAGAATTTATTATCATCTCCTCCTCTGATTCATGTCATTTGAGTCCTCGGCAGGTTCAGCGCTCTCGGCCTCCTCCGACCATCTCTGACGTGAAGCAAAGTGTTTGAGCCGTTCAAGTGCCGACGTTTCCTGTAATATTCAGTGACCCTGAATGCCTCCTAACAGCTTCACTTCCTGCCGGCTGACAGTAAACACAGAAAAACACAGTTTTTTACTTCCTGCAGAGGAAACCCAGAGATCAGCTTCTCTCACATATTAACCTGCAGACACCTGAGTTACATTTTAATTTACCGTTGTTTTTTAAAAATGTTCTTATGATTTGTACAAATCTTCCTGGAAAGGTCTGTGTGACCTGGTGCTGATTACTGGGGAAATGTCCAGATGATATTTTCGTTGTGTTGACTGCCCACTCCATGTTAAACACACACATTTATCCATCGTGTGTTTATTACTGGAATCTTTATTCTTCCGTCTGTAAATCAAGTTCAAGATGATCGAATGACTAAAAGGCGCTCAGTTTAAAAACGCGAATATTCAAATCTGAAATTAAAACAGAATATAATAGACATGACAAAGCAGCGTTTGCAGCCCTCGCCCTTTGATTGACAGGTGAGGTGGAGTCCACAGATGGCTCCGTCCAGATGTTTCAGATGAAACGAGCCGGCTTCTCGCGGCGGGTTGAAGTGCCCCGATGGTGGGTTCTTGCCAGATGTCGTCATGTAGCCTGTGTCCTCTGTGCCCGACTGCAGGTATCACCTCCCCCTCGCACTCTGGGGATGTGTTGTGGGTTTAGTGGTTTTCTGCTCCGTTACCCAGGAGGCCTGTTGTTGTTGTTGCTGAGATCAATCTAATTCCTCCCTGAGCTGAGCCGGCGGAGCTGAGGTGTGACGGTTACTGTGAGTTCAGATTAAAGTGATGTTCCCATCAGGAGCTTTCAGTGAGTCACCAGCTGCTGGGAGAGGAGCTCTAATCAGCATCCCCATTGCTGCAGCTCCACCAACTTTAACAGGGGAAATGTACTCAGCAGAGTCCGACTCCCTGACATCGGCCCGGCAGACGGGGCTTTATTCCACATCACGATGTCCCGACAGAAAGGCTCGAGTGTCTGGATTCTTTGCCACCTCTCCTGGAGTTTCCTAACTTCCATGACGTGTCCGGTGACGTGGACCACGAGGAGCATCCCAGGCCATCGCAGGTTAAAGGTCTGACTGTCCGGGAGGGCTGGAAGCTGCCAGCGTTTTTTAGGCAGCAGAGATTAAAATAGTTCCGATGACATGAACTCCACCGCAGCTCTGGAGAAACATCATGGGAGAACAAAAGGTCTCTAGTAGATAATATTTTAGAATAAACTCCAGGAACACACATCAGTGACTACTGAATTACAGAAGCTAGACAGGAAGTGATGCTTGGATTCTTGGGTTGTTCTCCTGCAAATATTCCCAGAATGTGTTTCCTGTGTGGGTTTGACGTCCAGACAGCTGCAGCAGACGTCACCTGTGTTCAGCTCGGACCGTGTTGGCCAGTAGAAACACAGATCACTGTGCATCATCACACTACCAGACTACAAACTGCATTATTGCTCTCATACAGATTATATATCTGTTGACCCACAGTACATCCTGTTTCAGCACTGAATGTTTTGTGACCGTAAAGGAGTCCTACACAAATTCATCACACGACTCCAGGAAGTCTGTCGGACTCACGATGGACAGCTCAGTGAAAGGTGATTTAAAAACGCCTGACTGTCATAATGTTGGATTTGAGCACTGACTGACATATTGAAGCTACAGATAACGTCTGCGTGACTTACAGGAAGTCCGTCTGTGTCTCTGCTGCAGTGGTGTTATTGCAGCTGTACTGTGTCTGCAGTGCGGAGCTGCTGCAGCTCTGCTCTCACTGGGTGTCGCTCTGCATTATAACAAACTCCGACACTGAAGAGATTAAAATGTGTGTAAGTTTTTGTTGCTGCTTTTCTGTTTTCATGTTGCAGCCAAAACTGAACTGATGTCTCTGTCTCTCTGTCTCTCTCTCTCTCTCTGTCTCTCTCTCTCTCTCTGTCTCTCTCTCTCTGTCTCTGTCTCTGTCTCTCTCTCGGTCTCTCTCTCTCTCTGTCTCTCTCTGTCTCTCTCTGTCTCTGTCTCTCTGTCTCTCTCTCTCTGTCTCTGTCTCTGTCTCTCTCTCTGTCTCTCTCTCTCTCTCTCTGTCTCTGT
>JAVQJF010054861.1:0-28719 GCA_036023855.1 Gadopsis marmoratus | reverse complement strand
TATTTCCACATTTATTGTCGTATTATTTTATTCTTTTATTTATTTCTCTTTATATTTCCACATTTATTGTGATATTCTTTTATTCTTTTATTTACATATTTATTCTTTATTGTGGCACTCATATCATTCCATAGAAAAAGCATAAAAAAAGCATAAAATAAATGTCCTCAAAGAGCTGAACATTTTGATAGTTGAATGGTTGAATGGTTTCTGTAACTAAAAGTATGAAGGAGTTGAAAAGTTGCAAAAAGCGTACGGAAGAATAAGAAGTATTGTGAATAATAAAGAACAGGATAACAAGTGTGAATGCTGCTGAATCAGCATTCACACTAATTATTGGTATGACAAACAGACCATTTTGTGAATTCAAAGTTTTATTAACATATTTATATTTACTTTTATTTGGTTTCCCGTTGACTGATAATGGGAAATGTCCTCTTTGAAACTTTAAAAAAATATATATTTTAGTTCCATTTGATCAAACTGTTTTCTATTTTTAACTATTTGGGTTGACCAAGTGGAGGGCATTGCTCCTTTGGTGATCTGGGTGTCTGGGAGCTGGGGGTTCGCCTTTGGGCTCCATGGCTGGCATTTGCCCTACAATTTTAAACCTATCCCCTGTCAATGATCTTAAACACACCTCTTTACAGTGCATAATCCCAACCACACCCCTAATTCTATACCTAACCTCACCCTAATCCGTTTGCCGGCCTCAACCCGATTTCCCAACCCCTTCTGTTAGTTCTGTTGCTCCTGTTAGGGCAGGACAACTTAAAACAAGGACCTTTTCCATGGAAAACATTTTAACACGTCACAGTTGGAAAACGTGTAGCAAGACAGGTGTAAATGATAAAATGATGACGGCTAAATTCGATTTAGCTGCTTCAGTGTCAGGGTCCTGGTATTGTGCATGCTGGCTCACTGTCATGACTTACTGGGACACTTGAATAGAACAGAGCTTTTGCGTAACACCTGAACTGTTGCCAAATGACATTTACAAAGTATAATCGATCTCAACGTGCAGGATAAGGGCTGTGCTAACATAGACTTTCTGTTCATCCCTGTCTATGATGGTTTTAAATGCCACCAAATTCCTTGTTATGGTTCCTCTGAGAAGTTTACACTGTGAATTTTAACACTGCACTTACTGGTTCTGGTTTCACAAATTAAACTCTGTTAATCACGTCTAAATACCTCTTTTGTTTGTTCAGTTCAAGTATCGCGTTTTATTCCTTTTCTCGTGTGGTATTTAAACTGCAGAGGCCAATTTGAACTGCTTCATATATGTGGAGGAGCTGTTTCCTCAGTCCCTCCTACACCCTCAATATTAATGTAAAACGCTGTTGTCTTGCTGGCTCATTATTTTCTGAGGTCTTTGACCACCGACCTCATCCTATTGCAGTTTTCAACCTCCTAACAGAGATTATAACCACTACGATGAAAGGCTTGGGGCTCTCTCACTGCAGGTTTGCTCTGCTCGTTAGATGACATCCTTCACACTGATTTATCATAAACCTACTGTATGCTACTCGTTACTCGATCATCCTTGACCGTATTTGCTGCAGTTGCATCATTATTTAATTCTTATTGGCAGCCCTGCAGCAGCTACCTGTCCCACATCTTCTGCACACATATTGCAAGAGCTGTATTTCACATGTAGGCTCCTGTAATAATATATGAACACACAGAATGGTACATTGCTGTGATGTTCAATACGCCAGACATAATTTCAGTGGTGTTGCTTCTCATGTGGAGAAACTATTTTATAATTAAATAGTTAAAACCTTTATTATTCTATCTTTGGTCTAAACACAACTAGTTTTGATCCTAATTGTGCCCACTTGGTCTTGACTTACTTACATTTTAAAAGGGGAACTCATTACAACACTTGTATAATGTCTTCTGTGGGTCTGGAACAAGCTTTCCAAAGTATAAAAAAATAACCCTGATGATGTCAGTTATTTGGGGCTCGAGGATAAAACATTTTAACATAAAGAATGTTTAACAATCTGAGGATGTGGAAGAAGTGGCCATTTATGAGTCAAGAGACTAACGAAAGACGCTATTGATTTGCATGAAATGTAGGATCCAGCATTTTTGAATTTTGACCCACACTAGGAACTTGAAATCAGCATACCTCTGACCAGTCTTATTTTAATCTGGTTTATGTTAGCCCCCTAACTTTATGGAAGCACAATGCTAAATTGCTGGAGTGCATAATTTCAGTTTGGCATGCCACACCAATATGGGTCTTGCATTTTAAAGAAAATTCTACCGATAATACACTTTACTATGAAATCCCAATCACAAATTTATCTTGAGATACATAACTGAACAGGTTGAGTCATGGATGAAAAAAATCTGCATGTTATAAGTTTGTCAACTGACCATAATTCCAAATATCCAACTTGATCTCTTTTGTGTACCTAATAAAATACAGTGCAGCAACCTTTTTTTATCATAAAAACCCTGCAACAATATCATGTTTTTCATTAAACCATGTTTTATTATTCCTAATATTAGATGTAGATACACAAGTCAACAAACATTATTTTCGATTTGTAATGAAAATGCTCCACAGCACACTGACATCGTGTGGAAGGGTCTGGTATTACAGACACGTACCTGAAAATGGACAGCAGTTATACTTTTTGCAATAAGTTGCATTAGTAACAGTAGTAATAGTAACAACAGTAGCAATTATGTAATAATAGCAATTAATAATAGTAGTGGTATTAACAACTCTGACTTACAGAGGAAGGAACAGACATTCGTCAGAAGTAATGAGAAATGAAGGTAGGTGGACAGACCACTGGATGAAAAAATACAAGCTCCCACTAGACAGCAAATATCCTGCCTTCTTCTAAAAAAGAGGAAGCTCAAATTGTCACCGGTCTGTTGTCACTCATATCTAATACTTAACAAGTAAAAGTTGTTTTTTTTCTTCATTAAGTACTCCGTTGTACTAGTACAAGTACTCTCATAACCAAAGACTTCTCTCTTTGACATCAATAATACATACGTTCCATGTTCTGGTCAAAGCTCACCAGTAGCACAATGTTATTTTAATAGGATGCCATATGCAACATCGAATCACAGCCAGCTGAGGACATTTCCACAAGACTGGATTGCCAGGGTCATTCTGCATTAAATATACAGTACAGTATTAATGAGTGAATGCGTGTGAGTGTGTGTGTTCATGTGCGTGTGTGAGGAAGCGAGAGAGCTCGTGTACAGTATGTCAAGTATGAGAAATATTTTTGCTTCACATGACCAATTTGGCCAAACTAATTTGAATCTTTCACATTCAAATGAGCTGATAAGAAAATACACTGTGTGACCTTTAAACTTGGACTCCCTATTAACATCAACTGGATGCTACCTGATGTCCAGAGCAGAGAAAAGGTAGCAATAGTCACTAAAAACAGCTCATCCACTGTGGAAGAATGACTCCTCCATTCGAAATTGTGCACGATGTACGCTAACTGTGTTGGCTCACTTATGTATGCAATGACCTTATTGACTTGGTTCCTAGAGTGTAGCTTTGTTTAAGGCTACTTAAACTAGTAGCTCCGTCACACACCCGAGATACAAAGTCCCAGTGACAGAGACCTTCTCTGACTTGGAGGGTCTTTGATTTGAGCGATAGACCACTGGTTCCACATTCATTTGGGACTGGAAAATAAGGCCAACCTGTTTAAATCGCAACCAAATACAAGTTTACTTCCAGCTGTTCGTGTCATCACTACTGTTTGGTGTGGTGCGATTATTCCCGTGGACTAATCAGCCCTCCAAGGCATGGTGTACACATGCAGGCAATTACCAGCTTTAAAGAGCTACTTTCAAGATATAATTAATTACAAATAATTGATTACTTGCAACCTACTTGTAAAATAATCCATAAAACTCTTGAATTCACAATTGTTATCAAGTAACTTCCTGTTTGCATTTTGGCAGTTAGAAAAGGCAAATTAACACTTGGATTTAAGTGACTGACTATAATAAACCAATCCAATGGTCTCAAGATATCCATATAAAATTGAACTTCTGCCTACAGTCTCTCAATGCTCTTTAAATTCCCTTTTCATTTCAAACATGTACAGTATTTGAGGAAACTAATAAACCCCTATATTTTCTTTTTGATTAGCTATATTGGATTCCCATTATTTTGTTTTGGATTATTGGATAATTACATATAATTAGCGGCTCTTATATATGAATATGAAGTGGCCTCGTGTTTTCAGAGTACATCAACACAGAGAAGAGATGGCAATGATGGGACATGTACAAGTATAAACCTACATGAAGTCATGCCACATATGCAAGAGGACAAAGCTCGTCTAAGAGACAATTTAGGACTTTTCTCTCTCGGCGACCGCTAGTGAGCAGAGCGTTTCATGGTCACTGTTCATTCATTTTGTAGGTGCATATATAATCCACTGACATACATTAGATCATTGCCACAGGGCACATTTTAAACACTTACATTTGTACTAAGAAAGCTTCCTTTAAGACTGTTCCAATGGAGGGTGGGTTTATAAAAAGGGGTTCAGTGTATCTGTTGTGGGTTCAAGTAAGGCTCAGTACACCTCTCTGTCTCGGGTAGCACATAAAGCGCGTTCTTCACTGCCTATTCAATCTCACTTCCACACCCCTCAGTTCACCTGTAATAAGACCTGTCAGCTGTCCATCTGTACTGCTCGCGTCCTCTGCTTCAGCTTTTTCTTTCTACAAACTGCCCCCATGCCTTCACACCAGTAGATAGAGAGAGAATGGTAATAGATATTAGAAGATTAAAACAGAAATAATGAAACCGTCTTGAGGAACTTCATTGGTAATGTCAGCTTACATGGAATAAAAACCAAAAGCAAAGAAAAGCTAATTTTATGAAGTAATTCCAGTAATATTATTCTGAGTTTGTGTTTTTGTCGGCATTTGCGCACCGAAAAGCAGCATTCATCTGGCCACATTTGATCAGGAATAACAAACGTGCAAAATCCACAGCACCACAACTCTCACACACACACACACACCCACTAGAAAACTAATCTTCTCTGCTTTGTACAGAAAAAAGAAATAAAGTTGAAAATCAAGCAGAAAAGATCACTCAAAAGAAATAATCAAAAGCAGGCAAAATTAGAGATAAAATAAAAAATAAAACCACTTATTAAATATATATATATATAACATTTTCCCAATGAAACTTGTGATCACTTACTGCACACTGCTAAAATTTAAGCTTTATTTTTTCTCAAAAACACCTCATAAACTGTCATTCCTAAAAAACAAAACAATACATACAAAGGGCAAGCCCAACATTTTCCACTAGTTTAACCAAATGTGTTTCTCTCCACAACATGAATCAAGATTATCTACTGTCAAATTAATTAGTTGGTTTTCTCAAACCAGCAATAGCAAAAAGTTAAATAATAACAATAACAGCAATAATATCGTTCAGGTTAATAACATCAATATCAAGAACAGAAAAAGAGACTGATGATGATCCTTCCCAAAGAAATTGGGGAAATAAAAGCAGCATGCACCACAGTGGAAAGCCACCATCCATCGTTTTATAAGTGACACGGCATCAAAACGGCTCAGCTGAAGACTCACTACAGAGAAAATATTCATGTTGAAGGAAAGCCGTTTTGGTGGATTGGAACTGAATTGGGCCCGAATCCCTGTTAATGCCAACCACACCTGCTGCAGACTCAGACTAATAAGCTCTGCTGGTTGGCTGAAACTGGATGAGGGCTTTCATTGTTGGGTGCAGCTAAATGTGACATATGGATTGGGTGAACAAAAAAAAATGACAGATAAAACTGGTGAGGGAAAGAAACAAAGTTCTCTGTAAGCCATACAGTAGCTGTCGACAAATTCCTTGGGGCCTGCACTGAGTGCAGTGTGTTTGTGTGACCGGTTTGTACTTTCCTTTCTGCCTGCTTCAGTTTGTTGAAATTTTGACAAATGTAGATTCCATCAATGATTGTACAAGGGTTCTATTTTTTCTTGCCAAAGAAGCTGAATCTCTTCTCACGATCCTTATCTTTCCCATCTTTGTTGCGCATGGTAACGCCTCCGGCATCAGCTGAGCTGGGAGAGATGGGAGGCATCGTCATGGCACGGCTGAGGCCCCGGTGACCTCCGGGCGAGTCTCCTGATCCGGTTGGAATGGAGCCAAGGATGGAACGGATCCAGGAGCTCATTTCCGCCTTTATTTAAAAAAAAAAAGCATTACTATACTGCACCATTCAGGCAGAGTTACAGCACACCAACACAAACATAATTATTTTAGTACAGTAATTCTTTTCTATACATCTCACCTCATCCTTTGCTTGGAACAGGTACTCTTTTCCATCCCCTAGCCTGCAGACACGGAGTTGAAGAGGTAAACCATTAGTCAGGAATAAGCTATAGTCTAATGCATCTCACTATTTCTCCATCTTGGCATTTCATCACAGCCTCTCATTTTATTATTAAAATCTAACAGGGTGGAAACCGTACTGTATCAGGAATCCTTGTTATGGAGGTTTTTAGTTGCCAAGTCTTTTCTCACCTGAGCTTGAATACATGTTTCCTCTTCTTATAGTCATTGGCTACCTCACACACAGCCTCTCCAAGGCTGATGGGTACCTCTCCGTGGTATGGAATGCCGTTGCTAGCGCTCTTGCCATCTTTATAGAAACCGAGACTTCCTTTTCTTATAACACAGTACACGTTCTGCCAGGACCTACGGGAGCAAAGAAATCGGATTAGAAGCAGGATGTGTTACATAAAAAAAGTCAAAGAAAAGTAAATAGTCAAACAAAAGTAAAAGTAAAAACAACAGATTTTTCTACAGCATATCTTGCCATGACAGGCAGGTAGCAGATTGAGACAGTAGTAGTAGTCATTTTCCAGCAACTAAAATCAAGTCTTTATTAGCTGGCTTCTCTGATGTCTATTTGAATGCATTTGACCAACACTCACCTGGTAGCTGCCTTTTTACTGTGGGACTCCATCTCCTGTTTTCGACAGAGCATCCCCTCCATGCTTTCTGGCTCGGACTCCGCTCCACCCCTGCATGGTAACGTGGCAGAAGGATCAAGGCGAGAGGATGCCAGCCCGCTGTCCCTTCCTGGTCCGTTCACCGACTCAGACTCTGAGCCCTGTGTTGCAAACCAGAATATGAATGGCTATAAGAAGGTATAAAAACACATGATTGGATGGACACAGTGAGCAGCAAAGCAGCCATTCACAGCCATACATGAAAAGCCATGATGACGCTTGCTTTGATGGCACTGTATGATTACCAGAGATAACGGCATAGCGTGGGTTCAGAAGGTCCACATAATCACACAGTACACCATATTAAACAGAAAAATTACAGTCGCTCATATGGGTAAGAAATACAATTAAAATAACCATACATATGGGAAATGAACATGCATACTACACTGAACATGGATGGTTATAAATCTACATTTTCAAAAATAATCAAAATGTACCAAAGGAACCCGATATCAATTAGTTTGGAAAAGAGGCAGATAGAAATTTGCAATGTAAGCATTATTATTCTTAAGATGAATTTTGCCTCTTCAGTCAGGTCTCAGTAATTTATTGAGCAACTGTAAATTAATAAATGATAACTCCACAATGTAACAGGCAACCACAGACAAAAACATACATGAACACACTCAGTGGGAATCCTCGAGATATCTTCGATGAAGTACTCTATCTTTAATTTACCATATGAATCTGAAATACGAAATCCAGACAATAGGACTCAATTGTGACAGGAGTAGAAAGCATTATCAGTTAAGGAGACATTTGTGTTTGCCTTTTTTCTTAATAAACCTTTTTTCTACAAAGAGCCAGTAAATGACTCTATCAAATGACTTTGACACTCATCACAGGAAGTGTACACACATAGGGAAACACTTGAACATATACATACAGTAATCAGCCACATTTCAATTAGCTACAATTATCACAACATTTACAAATCTGGGCAGCACATTTACAGTCACTCCTGTCCTGGTCAATATGAGCACATGTTCAACAGCAGTCTTCAACGTATCTGATCCATGAAAACAATCGGTTCATGAATCAGCATCATGCCTTTACACAGCAATGGGGCTCATTAATGAATCTGCGTAGTGCATGAATAAATAAAGCAATGGTTTGCATCTGTGACAGAGAGCAATGGCTTCTCAATAGAAGAAAAAAAAAAAAAAGGCACTGCAGTTGACCAGGAGCTGAGCAGAGGCTGTGAAGTGGGCAAGGGGAAGCTACAAAGCTGACCACGGCTTGGTACTCACACGCTCCGGCTGCTTTGGCTTACACGCACGTTTAGGATCTGATTTCTTTCCCACTGACAACGATAGCGATACTGACTGCTGGTAAAAATGCAATAGGAGATTGTTAAAAAGTCTTGGTCTGTGGCAGAAACTTGAAAGTTAGTAAATGTGTTACACTTCCACAACTTTTTTCAGACACATCACCATTATAATGGGCTTATAATAACAGTATCCAAAAAATGTGTGGATTGAACATAAAATCAATCAAGTTCAATCTCTGACTGACTCTTCTATGTTGTGTCAGCTGCAGACCTAAACATACATTTACTTCTGCTTTCCACAAGCAGCCAGTGTAGACTGCCATCATGCCCTCTGAAACACATGAAGGCACCAGGTGCGTATTTTCATCTGCCAGTGAGGACTTTCACTAGGATCATGTAACATACACAGAAGTTTATTCAACCCCAACCCCCTTCCGCACCCTGTCCAAACGAATAAAGGTTCCCGAGATGGTGGGTGAGCACTTTCCTATGCAAAACAGATTCTTTTTCGAAAAAGTGCTTCCACACTGCAAACGTATTTCTCAAATATCATCAGCAATACCAGGATAATACACCAATCAGCCATAACATTATGACAGCATAGCCCCATATGCAACTTTTACAGCAGTTTGAGTTACAGTAGCTCTTCTGTTGGATCGGACCACACGGGCCAGCCTTCGCTTCCTACACGCATCACCAGTTTTCCTTCCTTGGACCACTTCTGGTAGGTACTGACCACTGCAGACCGGGAACACCCCACATGAGCTGCAGTGTTGGAGATGCTCTGACCCAGTCGTCTAGCCATCACAGTTTGGTTCTTTGTCAAAGTCACTAACATCCTTATGCTTTCCCATTTTTCCTCAACTTCATGGACAAAATATTCACTTGCTGCCTAATATATCCCCCCCCACACTGACAGGTGCCATTGTAATGAGATAATCAGTGTTCTTCACTTCACCTGTCAGTGGTCATAAAGTTATGGTTGATCGGTGTATATATTGTTTCTAGGTATTTATCTTAAATCATCATTTCATAAATGACAAGAAAATGTATTATTTCAATTGGCAATAGCAATTAATGTCATTATAAGACAAGGTGATATGTACAACAAAATGCTGTTGACTGGAGTAAAACAGACAGACAGGACACACACTCACATACAGTTACACTGTGTATTATACAGTATGTATGTTATACTGACAGGTTTGGACTTCGTTTAGAACTAAACAAAATGTTGCCATGTTTTGATACTTTGTCAGTAATGTAATATTAGCAAACCTTTGTATGTGCACATCTCACATTAATGCCAGTTACCAGTGTTTTTTTCCAATTCTCTCTCTCCATTAAACTTTTTTACCACAGATTGAGTGAATACAAATTCATGTCATAATATAGGAGATGAGGCAATACGACATTACATGCTAGAACCCTGAGATAAAAAATTAAGTATGAGTAGAAACAGTTTTAAACACGCATTTAGCTCTATAAAACATGCCTCACCTGCGATGTGTCATTGTCGCTGTGCACTCCATTCACTGACACCGACTGATTGAGTGTGGTCTGGTCAAGACTGGTTCTGTGTTTTAGAGCGAGGGAAAGCATGTTTAAAAGAAAAGAAAAAGTCTGCTGATACTATACACCAATACGGTTCTACTCTACCAGAACTCCCCTTTGGTTTACCTGGCTGCAGAATCATGTGCGTGACTTTCGGTCTCAGATTGTGCAACTTCTGCTGGTGGCGGTGTAGGAGGTCGCCGTGCTCGCTCCTCTTCCTCTCGCCTCCTCTGGATCTCGTGCTCCTCAAGCTAAAAAATACAAACTCAGTAATGCGATCCAAACTTTACACCTCAAGACTTTTGGGAAAATCATTAACTACATGGGTGGTGGACATCCTGTATCTACCAGGCCACTCTGAACAAACAAAATAATTCTCAAATACATGTAAGATTTTGATAAGTGATTTAAATCATCTCTTTACTTACTGTAGTGAGTTTCTCCAGCAGCACAAAGCGGTCTTCCCAGGCTGCAGCAAGTTTCTCAAAGGCCTCATGGCGCTTAATTAGGCTCTCTACCTCATCCACATTTGTGCCCAGCTCTGCTGCTCGCACCAGAGGTTCTTGCCCTGCCAGCCAAGACTCTGCAACATACGCATCACGTCCAAACTGCAACACCTCCAGCACTGAGATGTAGAGAGAAGGGGAGCAGAAGACAGAGGGAAATACAGACAGCGAGAATGAACAAATAATGAGACATTAAGAAATACAATATAAACAGCATCAGGAACAATTGGTAGTGAGTCAAGTGCACATCCAGTAACTCACACACAGACACGGTTTCAGACCAACAATAGCTCTATGGCAAAAAATAAAGGCTTCATTGATTTCAGTAAGATCACTGCGTTGGTGCAGGGCAAAGACAGCCACAAAATAGAAAATGAAAACATATGCAGACACGCCACAAATTTAGTCCTGGCTCCGTTAACACCAATCAAATACTCTGTACATAATAACTTGTACTGAGTACTGTGTGTAACTTACTGTATTACTGTGCTGTTTACCGCACAAGTCTTGACAGAGGAAAACATTATGGCTGCCATGGTAACTTTGTTGAGTTGTACTGTACAATTTCCAAGCAGTATAAACTACTGTTTTGCATCTAACAGGCCTTCAAACTGGTCACACCTGTTTGAATTTTATCTGCTACCATCACCCTGTAGCAATATGTCCACTCCAACATACACCTGGCGTTGTTTTTACCATGGTGCTACCATGTGCCCTGATACAGACTCTAAATCATGTTAGGCATGCATACCAATTTGTAAATGGTCCATCTTGTCTTGCCACTTTTTGTTGATCTTGTCTCTCTTTTCCTGGAGTTGAGCCAGTTTCTCCCGGATCTGTGAATCAAGGAACATTCAGTAACAAGAACACATGAAAAGACAGTAATAAGCCATTATATATTGGTGTTTCTTGTAAATATGCATTGATAAGATAACAGTGAAAGTGGTCCATTGTATAATACCTCATCAGCTGCATAGTGATTATTGTTAATGAGAGTGTGTCCCATCTCAAAACAGGCAGTGAAGCTGTCTGCCCTGGTCTCAATCTCTGACTTGATGTCCTGATGATTTGCAATGACCAAACCTGCAGAAGATACATCCCTGGAAAAACAGAAAGGAGATTTAAATATAATTGTAACAATGATTATAACAGCATTTATCAAAGTAACTGGAAAATTAAGCATAAAATTAAATTCACCTGGGGCTGTCATGTGCGTCAATCTGCAAGTTGACTCCATCCATCCAGAGCATGAGGTCTCGCACCATGTTGAAGAAGCGGAACTTCTCCACGGTGTCCAGCAGGAGGAGCCTCCGGGCCTGACCAGCCTCAAGCAGGCCCTCCCAGGCAGAAGTTACAGCATGTTCACTCCTGTTGATGTCATCAGCTTTCTCCCCAGCATAGGCTTTCTGCAGCCGTGCTGCGTCATCTTGCACCTGGTTCACCTAGGAGGTCAAGGAGGAAGAGGAGACATTCAGCTTTCTATTCACATGGCTCCCTTGGTGTCTCACAAGATCTCTTTATTAACAGACAGCTGACCTGTCCACTGAGGGCCTGGATGTCATTTTCGAAAGTGTTGTGCTGTCTGTGTAGGTGCTGAACAGTGTTCAGATCACGGCCAAGGTCAGAAGGCAGCCCCTCCCTCTTCTCCTTAACACGTCCAAGCACCTCCATGGCATCCTGATGGAAACGGTGCAACTCGTAAGAGGCTGCCAACATTTGTGTGCGTGTGTCAATCAGCTCCAGCAGATCAGCCCAGGCCTCGTTTAACCCATCCTTCCACTCAGCCACACTGGCGTTCTCAGGATGACCCGACTCAATCAGGTCATCTGCCAGCGCATTAACACCATCTACACGCTCTTGGCCGATGGTGCTGGTGTCACGAGCAAACTCCCGGAACTTGTCCCTCAGCATCTGTACAAGGAAAGAATGGGGGCAAAATTGGGAAACATAATTAATTCGGCTAAATTTCCCTGAGCTTCACTGTCTCTAAAGCATATGACTGAGAAAAAACCTCACAGTGACGTGTTCATAGTCCTGTCCTAGTTCATGGGAGCCAGCAACCACCTCCCTCTCAGCAATCCACTGTTCCAGGTCATCCACCTCCCGCTTCAGCTGGGTCAGCCTCAGTCTCTCCTGAAGGCGCCCACAACGCTCCTCAGCGAGGTCTTTCAACCCTGCATACAGCTTGTCAACTTGCGCTTGCCGTAGGTTGATTCTCTCGCTGTTTACATAAAAATGAGAGCAAGACAGATCAGCGTTTGTGGGTGTACAACGTTGTTCATGCAATGACACGTGTCACTATTATGAAACTTCAACATTCACATCTATTTGTGCTCTCTCACCTCTCTGGGTGTTCATTGGTGACCATGAGGCGGCTGCTGTTGGCTAGCTGGTGAATAGTTTGGGCGTAATCTTCAAGTGCCTGTTCCAGGATCTGGTGCTTCTTGACCATCACCAGTGCGCTTTGCTCATCCTGGGAGACAAACGGGAAATTATTGGATGATTATGGTTTTCACAAAACAGCAGTTTGTAACAGAGCAGCACTAAGTTTTTCTATGTCTATTTGGTCTCTTCTTACCTTAGCTTTTTCCTCTGACATCATGTGCAGTTCTTGCTCTCCCATCCAGGCCTCCGCCTCCGCTGCATCAGTATAGAACTGCTGGGCGCGATTGGCCTCTATTAGACGTGCATGACGGTTGTCTGTCTCTGCAATCAGCTGGTCCCAGAGATCCCGCAGCTCAACAAGGCGCTCCTCTAGAACAGACTGTCTCTCGCCATCTACCTGGCTCTGAGTCTTGCCTCGTCTATGGATGTCATCGATGCGAGGCTGGTGGCCCTGGATCTCCTTCTGCAATGTCTGATTCAGAAACAGAGAGGGTGGGTTGGCAATTTCTGTGCCTCACATGTGTCTTAGGTCTATACCCAGTGAAGATGCTCAATAATTTAGAGATGACAATGAGTGTAAGTCACCTTTATGTTCCTTTTAATAACCTGGCACTACCAGCATTTTAAACAAAGAACTAGTAATCAGTTCGCCACTGTATGTTAAAAAATATATAATTTTGTTTAATCACTGTACCTGGTTCTTTTTGATTAGCAGCTGTACGGTGGGCAGGTCTTTTCCATGATCTGTGGAGGACGCTAGGGGCATCCTCTCTTTCACCCATAGCTGAGAGAAAAACATAAGAATGAATAAATGAGCATCAGGCAAAACAGGATACAATAGAAACACTTACTTACTCCATACATCTAATTTATGCAGTCAGGACTCACAATTTCATCCTCCAGATCTCTGTTGAATTGATGTGCTTCTTTGGAGGAAAGTAGTTGCTGCCTCCTCAGCTTGAGAGGCTCCTGAAGGTTGGAGAAGTTGTCAGTGACACGCCTTTGCTGACCATCTACCTCAGCGAGTCCAGCGTCCTCCTGGGACAGGGCCACAGCCTGAGACTGGAGGGACTGCACCTCCTTCTCTCTGACATCCATCTGGTGCTCCAGCATCTATACAGGGTGTTAGACAGGGGCAGCACAAAGAGGAAAAACAAGAAGATATTTGGCAATCTCCACTGAACAGGTTCGACCAGTTCCATGACACGTACTCAGCTCAGCCAGTTCAGGATATATAAGATATCTTTAAAATTAAGTACAGATTAAATTATTTAATTACGGTAGCTAGTTTCATCATCAGAATTAATCTTCTTGATACATGATGTTTTGTATGCTATTATATTAAAGCTCGGGAATATTTCTTGACAGCGAAGATGGCACAGCTTTCATAGTGTGGTCTACCTGGTGCTTCTTGAGCAGGATGTTGACACTGGTCAAATCTTTGCCATAATCGTCACTATGCAGCTGACCCTCAAGGTTTTTCAGCCAGACATCTAGAGCGGAGCAGCTCTGTGTAAAGAGCTCTGCCCGGTTAGCATCGAACAAGCACTGGGCCTTGGTGCGGGTGGTTCCCTCCAGCTCCTCCCACTGACGCTGTAGGTCCTCCAGGGTCTGCTGAACAACAGGTTTCAACTCCGGCTTTTCTGCCACCAGTGCCTGGCCCTCCTGTTGGAGACAGGAAACAAGAATAAGTTTTAGAATTTACGTTAATTTAGCTGCTTTGGCAAAGTCAGCGCTGGCTGGTTGTCCCCAGTGTAAAGAAAAATTAATTATCGCTTATCGTTCATCCTACCCATTAACAAGCAGATAAATTGATGTCCAAGTGCTGTTTTATGAGATTACATTTGGGAAAAATATTTTCTTGACAATTAATATAAAAATGGCCACACCTTATCAATTTTGTCCAGCCAATCCTTGTTGGAGGCCAGCTCTGCCATGAAGGCCTGATGTTTCTGCCACTTGCTGTGAAGATTTCTGGCCTCATCATAAGACATGTCCTGTGCCGTCAGCATTTTCTCATTTATCCACAATGTGAGCTACAGAAAACAGAATAGCATTATGGCACAAGCATTATTTTCCAATACTATTATAAAGAAATACAAAAGATTAACACAAATTCTATATTTTTGTTCTCATGATTAAAGAAACAATTTCTATTCACTGTAATAGGTAACCTTCAAATATCTATCCTTTAAGCATCTTTACTTACATTTCTTTACATTATTTCATTTGATTTTTAAAAACATATTTTTACCTCCTGTCCATCTTGAAGGAAGTGCTGAAGTTCACGGTTATCCTTAAGCTTTGTTAGCAATTCATTTGCAGCCTCCTTATTCTTAAGATGCCTGGAGAAAATAAAAGGGAAAGCTAAATGAGCCACCCTTCAAACATTAAATTAAAAAGAACGAACATTAATAGGGGTTATTAAATAGGGGGTTTTCTCCAATCTTTCACTTTTGCTCTAACCTTTGCTGGATGGAATCAACTTTTTCCTGGATCTTATCAGAGTTTGCATTGCAGTCATTAATGAGGCGCCGTCCAGCCTCCACCACACCAGTTATCTTCTCCTCACTGGCCTCTGTGGTGGTCAGGAAATCTTCATGTTTCTTAATGGCCTCCTCTGCTCCCTGAAGACTGGTGGGCATCTCTGTGTGGGACAGCACATACTCCTACACAGAGACAAAAGGAATGTTACTTTTTTAAACATCTCTTATATGCAATTATCTAATTCCAATGATTTTTCTTGATTTTTTGCAGCCCGTTAGTTTACTGTAAGTGATGTATTGAGATTAAAACAAGTACAAACTGGGGATATACTAAAGAATTCAAACTGAAACGAGCTACAAATATAATTTCTTATTTTATTTAACAATTTACATTAATTTTCTGTAGCGGCCTTTGAATCCCTACCCTTAGGTTGTTCCAGTCCTTACATGTGAATTAACTTTAATTTCCTCTTATTTTAATGTTTGTGCCACTTAGAACTATGGTAGCAGGTCTCTGGAGATTATGATTTTATAACATGAAAATAGACCTACACCTTACAGATCTAACCCTATAGCCCACTTATACTGCAGCTCATTTCTCTCCTCCTACTTGCTCTGATTTGAGAGCTTAGTGTCTGGCAACACGTAACGGAGTTGCAAGAGGACAGATGGTGTGGTGAGAAATTTGAATTAGATTTATTTTTCTCAACTCATAGTTACTTTAACCCATACTCTGCTTAAAGATATCTACTTAAAATATGCATTACTATATAGTATTTCAGGTACACCAAGTTATTTGGCTTTGAATATGGCACTGACTGCAGACTGTTTCACTAAGGCTGTATGTTGATATATGGTTTTTGTTACAATGAGGCCATAGCTCTCTGGTACAAGCTTCAATACAAACAGTGTAGTTTCCTAACCTGGCTGTTGAGGAAAGCCTCTGCCTGCTTTGCATCTCTCAGAAAAGTCTGGAAATCAAAGGCTTGGGCCAAAAGACTGTGGCGGTTCTCCCACATGCGACGCAACTCATGCCAGCCAGTGTCCAGTGCCTGGAGCCTCTGGGCCAAAAACATGTATTGGGCATCTGTCTGACCTTGGGTCACCTCCTCACCAACAGCCCGCATCTTCTCATAGTCCTCCTTATAGTTATCCACCTCATTCTTAATACTCTCATGCTGGGCTAACAAACTCTCAGCCTCAGGCAGGGAGGTGGGAATGTCCTCTGAGGCCACGGCTGTCTGGGTGCGGGACAGCCAGGATTGGAAGTCATCCAGATCCCTAAGGAAGCCCTGCAGCTTGCTGGCTTCGCCCAGTGACTCTTCCCGACGCTTCATGGTGGCGTTCAACTCCTCCCATACATCTTGAATCTCTGCCAGGTGTCCTTGGATCTCTCCAGCCTGATCTGGATGTTCTTGAGCCAGCTTTTCTGCCTCATTTCTCAGGTCATCCAATTTGCCCTGAAGAACATACAATATTATTGAAATGCAGAAGTGATGACAAGATACCTAATCATGAAGCCCAAACTAAGGTATTAATTTACTAGATTTTTTTATTATTTATTGCACTGTTCTGTTCCCATTCCTCACCCATAAGTCACTGCATGTGACCTCTCCATACCTGAATGGCCTCCAGGTCCCTCTCCATGCCAGTGAGTTTGCGTTGCAGTGCCATCACTCCAGCCAGATCATTGCCCAGGCTCTGAGTGGATTCAATCACCTTGGTCTTTTCCTTCATCCAACTTTGGATCTCATTACACTCCAAGTGGTAGTTCTGGATGTTAAGAGCCGACTCTAGGCCTTGTTTCTTTTGACCAGCCAGTTGTTCGAACTCTTTCCATCTAGGAATCACACCAACTATTAGTGCTAAAAATGCTAACGACAGTGCTCATTGAGTACAAATATATTTCTGTTTGAAGTAGTGGGTTTTCCTAGGCTATATAGGTTAGCTCTGACCTGTTGTTCAGTTGGTCTCGTGTCTGATGGATTTGGTCTTTGCTACAGTTGTCGGAGCTCAGTAGCTGCTCGGCCACCTGGTTCACATCAGTGACACGAGCGCTTAGGTTGTTCATCTCAGGTTCCAGTGTCTCAAATCTGCAACCATAAATAATAGACCAGCGTCAATTCACTCATCCTGAAAAGTCTCATCTAATTAAATAGATATTTCTGTAGATAAATTGATTTCACAAATGTAATTATTTAAATGGATTCTTAATGATTATTATTTCACAAATCTCAGCTTCAGTGTCTCCAACTTGAATAAGTTCTGAGGGATAAGAATTGAGCCATTATCATGTATCTTTTTAAATGTAATCTTCTGTATTAAAGTTCTTCCCTTCCTTTAAGCCCAGACTAACCTCTGCTGCACCACCTCTAAGTCCTCCAGTTTGGTAGGGATGTCCATGCCATGTAACCATTGCTCCTTTTCCTCCACCCAAAGCTGGCAGGCACCGGCTTCACTAAACATGCGGTAGAGGGCCAGGGCACCTTCCAGAGCCTGTCGCCGAGCTGCTGACAGAGACTCCAGTTCTTTATAGCTCTGCTCAATAGCAGGTAGGCGACCATCCACCTACAGTCAGATAAACAATAATTTAGTATGACAAAACACCATGTCATCATTGAATTAGTATGAAAAAAAAAGCACATACCTGAGGGAAATGTACATAGGCCTCTGGCAGTGCTTGGGCTTGCTCATGCAAGGAATCAATGAGGGGGTGGTGGCTCTGGATTTCCTCCTCTATCTCCCTTTGCTTGCGAGCTAGAGTTTGGGTGGAGAACTCATCGTGGCCTACCTCCTGACTGGACACCTGTCTAAGTGTCTCCATGATCCATGCCTCCATGTCAGTGGCATCTGTTTGAAATTGGTGCAGGGCCACTGCTTCCTTAAGACTCTGCTCTCTGAGCTTGGTTGTCTGGGGAGCAGGGAGAACAAGAAAACAGCAATATATGAAGAACATAGCTTAATACTGTACAAATACAGTTACAAAGAATCGTGATCACCACCCACTTCTTCCAGATGTGTCCACTGTGCACGGATGTCTTGAATCCTCTCAGTGACCTCTGGGGCTCCAAAATGTCCCTCCTTAACTAAATCTTCTCCAGAAGCAATGCTGTTACTCAGGGGGCCATAGCGGGCTGCCATTTCATCCCTGAATGCCTCGTGTTTGCTCAGCAGGTGAAGGGCAGATGTGAGGTCACGGCCACAGTCTCCACTGGCTAGGATCTGCTCCTGCTCTCTGATCCAGGCTGCCTCCTCTCCGACATCCCACAGGAACTGCCACAGGCCGCGCGAGTCCTCTAGGCGCTCTCTGCGTTTCCCAGCAAGCTGACCAAGCTCCTCATAGGCTTGACCCAGCAGGTCAACCTTTTCACATACCAGTCCCGGCTCACACGGTTTATAGGCTGGTAATTTCAAAAAGGTAGGAATATGTGGCACTCAGATATTGTTCACAAATTGGTCAGACTAAAGCTGCATGGTCTGTGCAGAGGATATGTTTGAAGACTCACCCTGTTCATAGGAAGTGAAGCGCTTTGCAGCTCCCTGCACACCCTTGATCCCCTCTGCCTGAGCTGAAATGTCAGCCTCTACCAGAGTGTGTTTCTGCAGAAGGTCTAACACATCATGCAAATGTTTGCCACTGTCTGGAGACTGCAGACGACCCTGAAACAGACACAAACAGCCCAGTAGAATATTTGGTTACATCGTCTTCAAAAAACACACACACAAACAACAATAAAACAATAGCACCCAAGAGAAAGCTACATTGGGTTTTATGTCCACCTACAGAATGTGTGAAGAGTGGCCAACATTTGTGGAAAAACCTTTCAAACAGAAAAGATATTTATGCATTTTGAATCATAACCATTTTATGAACTGTAACTTGCACTTTGTGACATTTTAAATTACCAAAAACCAATAATAGCTGACAATAGAATTTCAGCAATCTGTAGCTTCAGACCATTAACCTGAGCAAATGGGGAGCCAGAGCCTCACTCAAATAACAGCAGAGAAAAATCCTCTAATCTGGGCTATTAGAACAGAAGGCCATTAAATGTCAACAGGACATTGTTCTACGAATGCACTAAAAAAAACTGTATACAAGCATTCTAATTATATGGTAATGGGGATTGAATCACAGAGACATTAACAGCGTGATTCCAGTTACCACTGAAAATTACAGAAGAAATGGATTAATGTACTATCAACTCAGCCCCAGACAAACACGTATATACACACACACACACACTATATATATATATATATATATATATATATACCCCCATTAAATTTAATTAAACACCTGTTTAACATGTAGAGAAAATCAGAAATGCTAACTTTGGATCTGGTCAAAGCTCAAATGCAGCAAATAATGTTATGTTTAAAGGCAGAGGGTGACTAGTACCATGCAGTGGTAACAGTTGATCTGAGGCAGAGGCATATATGCTTCGTTTTAAACAGATAAACAATTGATAGATGTTCACGGGATTAAAACCAAGATATAGGTTTAAGCTGAATATTTAGGCCAGCTATACAGTGCATTCACTGGGTCAACATAACAGGAAATTCAACCTACAACTACAGAGACCTATTATGACTACTGGTAACCTTACATGCCCTCCATTAGCAGTCTAACACCATCATTTCTAATTGTTAACATGTGCACCGTGGAAATTTAGTACAATGAATGATGTTGCAGACAAATTCAAGTCAAATTCATCACACACGAATGGAGTCACCACACTTAACCACGTACGGTGAAAAGCCTACCTAAAGTCTACCTCAGCCAACCTGAGCAAAGCCAACAATGACAGGCAAGATAGCTCAGGCTAGGCCTGTAAAAAGCTAATTACTGCTGTTAATGGTCCTCTTATAAGTGCAGACACTAAAGCTGCTGAGGACATATGTGAGCAACAACTAACTTAATTGAGAGGATTAGGAAATTCCTTTTTCTTGATTAAAAACAAAGCCAACAGAATGTAGGAAAGCAAAGCAGTAGTTCAAAACGAGTGTAAGCATGCGTTTGTGTTGAGTGGGTCAGTACCTTCATGTCTGCCATCCAGTCCATGATGTGGCGCATCTCCTGAAACAGTCTCTGTAGGTCACGATGGGAATTCAGCCGCTCTCTGCGTGCAGCCAGAAGCTCTTTCAGGTATTCCCAGAGTCGAAGCACATTATCCCTTCGTGCCGTTATACGGCGCACATCATGGTACGCCTCTGCTTCCAGCTCTTTGGCAACAGCCTCCACAGCAGCCACACGCTCCCAATATGCCCCAATGT
The DNA here is from genome assembly GCA_036023855.1 of Gadopsis marmoratus. NCBI lineage: Eukaryota > Metazoa > Chordata > Actinopteri > Centrarchiformes > Percichthyidae > Gadopsis > Gadopsis marmoratus. The sequence continues at coordinate 8,191 of JAVQJF010054861.1, read as the reverse complement.
CTGTCTCAATTGCCTCATGTTTACGCGTGGCAGCTTCCACTGCACCCAAGTCAGTTCCAAAGTTGTCCTAACAACAGATGAAAACCAGCTTATCATGGTAAAACTATTCAATGTATTCACGTCAGAAATAAGAATGCATCTGTAGCCACACACTGATTTTGATTAAATCGAACTTTCCTACCTGAGACACCAGCCTCTGGTTCTCACTCAGCCATGTCTCCCGCATAGCTGCTTTGCGGTCAAAACGCGCAGCGAGCATCTCCAGCTTCTCCTGTCGGATCAACTCGTTTCTCAGTGCCAGCTCTCGTTCATGCTCTGCCTTTTCCAGTCGTTCCCACGCCTGCCACACCAATGAAAACACAGGAAGTTGGTAACATACTGCAACTAGGATATCACTACTGCACACATACATCAACTTATATAGTTGGTAATCCTGTACGAATACCTAAAAGTGAATATGAACACTTTGCCCAAAAGCATGCAAAAGCTGCTTTAACATAGTGACTACATCACATCATGAAATGTGGCTTTCATGTGTTCTAGATTGAAAACATTTCCCAGGCCTTTCTAGAGCAACCCATACCTTATTGATGTCAGAGATGAGTTTGCCCTCTCTTGGCATGTAGACTTTCTGATTGTTTGCTCTCATCTTGCTCTGGATAGTAAAGAGGAGAACCTCCAAGTTTCCTTTCTCTGTAAATCTGTGGAGACAGACACCAACTCTAGTTAACATACTGCATAGCTTCACACTTTGGATCCTAATGGATAACAAGCATTGGGTCATTCTCTGGGATGTAATAACCCAGCCTTCTGTTACTCACTTGGGGGGTTTCTCCACAGTCCGGTAGGAGTTGAAAGCCTGGAGCTGGTTCTGCACGGCACTCAGTGAGTTAGCTAGCTGCCGATCATTGAGCGTCACTATGGTCTGCTCAATCCACTGCAGCAGCTCTGAGGCCAGGGTCTCATACTTCTCTATCAGTTGGTCAGCCTCAATAGCATAGTCCAGGACCTGCAACCGAGAGAGATCTGTGAATCAAAGCAACTGGTGGGCAAACACTCAATGTACCCTGTACTCACTGTTTTACTCACACATGAATACACACACACACAGCTAACCTTGCCAATTCTTTTGCCCTCCACTGCAAGGGCTTTCATCTTGGAGAAGTAATGGTAGTAGGTCGCCACATAGGTAATGATTGACTTTTCATCAGGTTGATCAACATTAACATCTGAAAAAAAGGCAGTATGATCAATCTGCACCTAAAGTCTTTTCCCATTTTTAATCTACCGATCATAAATTTCAGCATGCGCAAACAACACAGTTAAGTTTAATAGGTGCCAAACTGTTACCATCTTTGGAAATACTTTTTGTGATGTCAGTGTAGCTCACGTGATGTAGTGTTATCTAAGCTACAATTAATGTTAGAGTATGGATTAAGCCTCCATACTCTAACCACCCATCAGTCTGTTTTGGTCAACAGGCACCAGCTTAGTGCCTTAGTGGGTAGTGTCAGGCTGCCAGTGTGACTTACATAAATGCTTCAAGTTTTGTGGAGTCTTTACCCACTCACCCTCTGGGTCCAGGAGCTTGGTAAGCCCCAGTTCCTTCTCAGCCACATTGAAAGCATTCTGGAGATTGTAGTGAGCATTGGACCTCTTCAGGTTGTCAAACTCAATCAGGTCAGATCTGCAGAGGCCGGGGAACAATTACGGTTTAAATAAGAACAGATTGCAGAGGAGAGCAGGGTGCAAGAAAATGGCAATCTCAGTCAGGCTGACATATAGCAGCACCTTCTTGTGGTATAAAGAAAAATATTTTGCAGTCCACTCCAATACATGTCTCTGTTTACAGACCAGGGTGCATTAAATAATGCATTGGATTTAGGTATAGTCATCTGAATGCAAACAGGCCTTTATCTGTGAATTAGGCAAGCTGCTACTGCCAATATTTCTTATTCTTGCATGAAATGTTCTCATTTTGAGCTTACTTGGGCATTAGAGGGGTGTAAAATTGTTGTACATATATCATTAAAGATTTAATGACCAATAAGCATGAATTAGCATTCTCACAATATAGGAACGAGAACAAAAGTGGCAATTTTCTCAGTGAGGTTCAGTAAACATGTGCTGAGGTTTGGGGGTGGTTTGCATATTGTAATTGCCTGCTATGCTACTTCTTCTGTAGTTTGAATAGGTACCTGATCATGTAAATGGCCCGTCATGGTTTACATTAATATCCCATGGTTCAATAACACCAATGAAAGTAATGTCAGCATTCATGTATCAAGTATCACTTAAGCATTCAGTGTAAAGGGCAATTCTCTCTGTTCTATTTGACTCAGGAGTTTGGGCTACAGCTTTCAGTTCACAGATTCATTTGTATACACTATTGACACTATGGCACTATTACCAGCAGGGTGTGCTAGTGAATATCAAAGAAAGGCACTTCGTAGAAAGTAAGTGGGTTATTATTACTGTGATCTAGGTCATCTTACTCCCTTTTTTATTTTCATCCTTTCCTATACTGTAGACTGTTAAAAGGATGGGAGGAGTAGAAAAGACCTAAATAGAAAATAGCATAAAACCACCCCAGAGAAGTGGGATGGTAGTGCAACAGGTGCTCCTTGTTTGGAAAAGAAAGAAAACAGAGGGGGTGAAGATACTGAACACCGTTTTGATTTAAAGAATGACTATCTAATTTCCTCACTTACAAGAAAAACTTAAAATGTATTATATTTAAGTAAATGCCTAACAGGTGCCAGGTTTATTGTAGTAGGTAACATCAAGTATGATAACAAGTCAATGACCTGTGTTTGTGCACGATGGCATTGAACGCCAGGCCATCTCTCCAGCTGGTAGTGAAGTTGTGGATGTTGACATTGGGGTATCTGCAAAGGTCAGATCAGAAGTTATTAATCATTAACTCAACACAGATTCATCAGTAACCACTTAAATAAAAAGTATGAATAGCATAGATGCTCAAATATGTCTTCAACATGTTAACAGTGTTTATCCCATGTGATTAAGCCCTCCCTCTGTCTGTCCTCTCCCACTCCTTTCTCACCCAGCAGTTTTCATTTGGCACCAAAGCAGCAGGGCATCTTTGGCCGATTTCTTCTCCTTGTTGTCCTCCGTCTCCACACTGATGTCCTGGATCTGTCAGCAGAGTATTCATTCAGTTATGACTGTGCCCACATAATTTTACACAATTCCTAGATGACGTTGCAATATTATTATTACTGTAATCTATTATCTGTTAGTACATTATACCAAATTTCAGGAAGGGTTAAAAATTCATAAGTAATGACAGTAAGTTGAAGAATTACCTTGTGAATCACATCATAGCAGCATTAACCTCTATTAACATTTTTCTGAGTTTGCCTGAGGATGGACTGGGCTACATGCAGAGACCTGATGTCCCAAAGCTAAACTCACTCTTTGAAAGAGTTTAAGCAACGTGGCAGCTGCAGTGAGAGTGGAAGTCTCCTCTACGTTACCTGGAAGCGAAGGATGATGGTCCAGATGAGACCCAGGGTGAGTCGGTGATTCCCATCCACAATGTCATGTGAACCCATGTTTTCTAGATGGACTTTTTGCTCCTTAAGAAACTGCAGGGCTTTATCAACATTCTCCAGGCAGTGGATACGCATGCGGCCCTTAGTGGGCTTTGGCTGTGGGGAGCAGAAGAAAATGAAAGAAGACCTATGTTGAAATTATTGAACAAAAGTGATCACAACATACTTGAAGAGGAAAGGATGTCACGAATTGAAAAAAAGACAAAAACAAGTACAAGCAGGAGCTAAATCACACTAGAAGAAAGAAGAAATGAAGCGCATGATTTCTACATCCTCCTGCCTTGTTGTGCAGGGTGAGGGTCATGCTAAGGGCCTGGGTCAGGGTTAGGACAGAGAAGGTTGGTTCCTGTGCGATACTGACCAGCTGTTCTCCTGAGAGCACTTCCAGAAGGCGGATTAGCATGCGGCCGTCGCGCAGGTCAGTGTACAAGTCACCAATGCGACAGGTCACTCGGCCTAAGTGAGAGTTTACCCATTTGGTGAAGGTCTTCTTCTGTACTGCTTCACGCTCATCTGCAAAGGACACAACAGGGAGAGAGAGGGGCTGTAGTCGCATTACACCAAGATTACAATTGACTCTGCTGATTGAGATGCCACTGGCCTCAATATCACTACTGTCAGGGAAATAAATATTTACAAGTAATCAATTTTACTCGAAACATACACCAATGTAGTCTCCAACTTTGAACTTCTGAGAGCAGACAGGTGACAGTAAATCATAAGGACTTAAGCCCTTGTCCTGAGCAGTTCATTTCACAGATAAGCTATACCATTAAGTGTCTAGGATCACTGTACTGACAGCTTAGTGTGAGGTTTTCACTCTTCAGAAAAAGGTTTACCGTTGGCCTGGCTCGTGTGTGCATTGCTAATTACTCTAATGACGTGAGTTTAGAGAAAAGAAACAATGCAATGCAAAATTGCACATAAAGGCAATAACATTTAATGTGGTTTTTTGCCATTTCTTTATTGGAGCAGGACTAAAACCAGAATCACAATAAATTAAGCTGTAACAGCAGCTCAGACATATGGACAAGGGAAGTAAGAAGCTAATCCTGCTCTGCCACCTAACAAGGTGACCTCATTTCTAGGACAAAAGGTCTCCCTGCAGTTTGAAAACATGTTTCTATCATTGCATTTAATGCCACTGCACCTAACACAAGCCCACACAGAACAATCCTGAAGCAGACAGAAAATAGATCAAAGGAGCAGCTCTGTAATAATGAGCTAAACAAACAAAGCCTACTTGCAGCAGCATGAAATGAAAAATAATGGTGGTGAAGATGAATGTCCCTCTTGAAACAATATATTCCTATCACATTTTCATATTCATAATTTCACCCCATCAACAAGTATTTCAATGTTGCCAAATATCTTGTTTAAGCAAGACAGTGTGGTTTGTTGCCAGTGTAATCAAAGAATGCACCAATTCAACAAAAACACATGCGGAATTTTCAAAAAAGAGGTGGTAAGGCTTGCAACTACAAGGTAGTGTAACGTTCAAATGCAACACTATGCAAGGCGGAGACTTTCAACCCAAAGGCATGGTCCAAATAGCAAGGTAGTTCATGTAACAGTGGGAGATTGTGAAGGTCAGCAAATTTAATACAGTCATTTTAAAAGAGATCCAGGAGATTAAATCACAAAGTCAGGACATCAATGGCAGTTCGTGTGGAAGTGTAAAAGATAACAAAAGGATTTGTTTTCACTGGAAATTATTGACATTAATTTAAGTAACAGATAAGTGAAGCTATAATATTACTGACTTATTAGTGTGTTTAGTCTGATTAATAAATACATACTAAGCCATTCCAAAAGCAGTAATAAAAGAGTGAGCAATGTGACCAAAGACTGCATGTTGTGCAATCAACCACTCTACCAACGGCCGGCTAAAAAAAAGAACAGATTTTGAAATTTCACACAAGCCTTCTAGGGTGGACTAATACTCTGCAGGACGTAACGCTTGATCTATTGCGTGCTGAGGATGCTTCCTCTGTACCTATATCACTACTACTACTACTGCAGAGGTCCTCTTTGGAAATACGTACTACAGACAGCTTGTTGTAATGTATTGTAACAGCAAATTGAAAGACAAAGACGAAAAAAAAAAGTTAGAGACTGTCACAGCTAATGTTTTTAATATGATTAAAATACGAGGCTCAGTCCCCTACAGCTGTGACGTCTGGATTTTACCTCACTGTAATACATTAAAATACCATAAAGTATAATCTACTGATTATGTCTCACCCTGCCCTACCTCTCTCTTTTCTTGCTTGAGGTCTTGGTAACAATGAGGTAGGGCACACGCACTACAGACAAAGAGTTCAATAGCAGATAGACCTATACGTCAAACAAACAGCACAATGAGTTGGATATGTTGGTTTTAGAGAGATTACCATATGACTACTGTAACTATGCAGGCAAATGCAAAGAGATTACAGTTAAAAGGTGCAAAAGTACACACATGAATCAACATGTTTTATGAAAAAAGGTCTCAGCAATGCGTGTCTTGTGTTTTCAGATCTTCAGATTCAGCACAGATTTATGTTTTCATTCAAGAACCTTAACATTTAAAGACAAAAAAATATTGGTGGCTGCACAAATATATGTTCATTCAAAGCAGGTGACTATAGTCATGGCCTACAGGCATATTTGGAGGCCTGGAGCTGCGGCAGACTATTCTCCCCCAGCTATCAGTCCTCTTGTCTCCTGGATGTGTGTGCTTTTACTGTGTTTGCCTAAACTCAAGGATAACAGTCAAACAAGAGACTGGCATCACACTCAAACAGCTACTACCGGTCAAACAGCCCTGCTCTAGTTGAGCCCTGCTTGGTCCTCTATATACTGCAACAGGGTGTGCTGGTTTTCAAGTTATTGTTTAAGTTTTTGGATGTCCTGTCAGTTTATCATTTTCATTCATCAACTTTCAAGAACCAACTCTCATTAAACCTGCTTTGTTTCTCTCACCATCTCTCTCATGTGCCACATCAAGAGATTATTCCATTTTTAAAGGACAACTAAGCAATTTGAAGCCGTTCAGTGAGCCAGCAGAGTTGGATTACTGTGCCAGGTTAGGTACAGTGGAGGAGCCTACATTCCTCCTGACGCTTGGTCCTGTTGTGACAGCACCCAGCACTGAGGAGGAGGCAGTGGGGTGACTGGGCAGGGGTCCTAAAGTAGAAATGCTGCAACCGTGCTGGTGCTGTGCTGCTAATAACAAGGTTGCTGAACAAGAACACAAGGCAGACAAACAAAGACACCAGCCTCTGATGTGTTTGCTCAAGCAAACGCAAACTTGTCATCATTTGTGACTATGGTAGATAAGGGCAAAACAGTTGCACCAGTTTTCATCAGTTTTTATTTGTGGATTGTGTTCTTAGTGCATAGGAGGATATATCAACTGTAATGTTTATATATCCATGCCTAAATGGTTTATTGTTTTTTACTAACCTGTATGAATGCTCAGTGTCCACAACGGAAAGCTTGGTTATTTTTAAACAGAGAGTACCATGGAGGCTGAAGGTGAGAAAAGATAAAAGGCAACTACGCCCCCTCTATAGTGTCAGATGTCTTAAGTTGCACGTCATGCAAAGTACCGGCAGAGCCTGCCAACATTGTTACACAACTGAGGACAAGAGAGAAGAGTGGGAAAATATGAGCAATACAAACCATGCATAGGATTTACTAGCTAGTCTTACAAATCTTAGCTTTATTTTTTTTTTTACAAAAACATCCCACTAAAATGACTTTCCACACCGGCCTTGAATAGCCGGTGGACAGTGGACAGTTCAAAGTAATAGTTCTCCCACACTAAAATGCAATGTGCCAAAGTCAGAGGCTATGGACTTATGTTGGCATGCCTGTAATCCAGGTCAAAATAAATATTGGCTGCTCTGAATATTATATGAATCCTACCAGGTGCACACTATGTCTAATGTGGATTCAATCAACTATTTTATTTTTCTAAGAGATATTTTTTCTACAATTAATTGGACTCTGCCACTAAATGACTTTACAGTGTGTGCCTTAAAAGCCCCATGAGACTAGAATCAAATACTAAATTCTCATTTAATTTAAGTGAGCATTCAAAATTCCCCTGACTATCCTGGAGCTCCACCGGTCTTTATTGAGACTACAGTATTTGTGAGTAAGCTAGAAAAACAAGTGATTCAAATTTCCTATTCCATGTTTTTCTCCGTTGTTTACTAGATCAGAACTAGTAGTTACAAGCATCATTGAATTTTTCAAACACATATTTGGGCATGTCCAGTCACTCTGAACATGTTTGTCTCTGGTGGTACGCTTTAAGTATATGTCAGTGACGGGGAGTGTTGAAGGTTCTGGGGTTTAGCCTGTTGCTGCTCTCCCACACAAACTTGTGCACTGTTGATAATGATGATTATCTGCAGGTAATCTGAGCAAATATGCCACCAGACTTAATCCTGTCTGTGTGGCTCACATGGGCTAGGATCGTGTTTGGCGATAAAATAGGGATACATACAACATTCATTCATTCATTCATTATCCATACTGCTTATCCCGAAGGGTCGCAGGGGGGGGCTGGAGCCTATCCCAGCTAACATTTGGGCGAGAGGCAGGGAAACACCCTGGACTGGTCG
>JAVQJF010054858.1:0-21655 GCA_036023855.1 Gadopsis marmoratus | reverse complement strand
ATGTAGAGTTGGTCTAGACTTGCTCTATATAACAAGTGCTATGAGATAACTGTTATGATATAGAGCTGTAGAAATAACACTGAATTGAATTGTTCTGGTTTATTGTAGTATATTTTGGGATCACTTCTAATGATGACACTCTTATGACCCTTTATGAGTTCAATTCACTTCAGTTTTATTTTTATAGTGCCATATCATAACAAAGTTATCTCATAGCACTTTTAAAGACACCAACGTGTCTTTTGGATACCACCCCTGGAGAACCCAAATGGCGCGGTAGCTGCTAAATGCTCCACTGTGACTGTCTGTTTGGTGCTGGGTAAGAAGTGTACAGTGGGTTTATCAGAGCTTTATTGCTGAAAACATCTGCCTGACCCTACTGGATACAAGAATGTGCTTTTAATTTCAGTATTTAAAGTTGTATTTTGCACATTATCTGTATACAAGTGTTGGTTAACATGTTGGAAGCCTTTGCTATATATATATATATATTACCTAGTGTATATTGGTGTAGTGCCCCAGGTGTGGCAGCCCTGCGGTCTGACCATCGGTTTACAATTCAGGTGGATGCTAGTCATGTTTTCAAGTTGAGACCTGAGATTTGATAAATCAGGGAGCTTCTTGTCAAAGATCTTGAATTCACACCAGTTAAATCGTTGTACGATGGAAAAAGAAGCACATTGTATTGGCATGGGCACTAAAGCATTTAGATGTTTGTGGGTTCTGGTGTTGCGCCTGTGGTAGTCTGTAACAGACACCGACCACAATCCCTTGGGTGTTCCTCCGCTCTCTGCAGTGTCTAAACCAGAGACTGATAAGGTGGTCGCTGTTGCTACAGTCACATTGTCTAGATATTCTTCATAACAAGAGTTCAGACAATGTGGTGGTGGATGCATGTTACCTGCATCCCCTCTTAATTTGCTTCCCACTGGGGCATTCATCTTCCTAAATCAAGGAAAATATGCATTAGCATTACCTCTTCTGGTTGATGTGAATGGATGCCGGGTGACCTCAGAAATCGTGGACAGGTCAGAGAGGGTTCCACTGGATGACAAAGCCTCACTTCTGCAGTGTCTCTTCTGAAGGTCCTGAAAGGCCAGGCTGGCTCCACCACAGCTGCAGTGCTGCTGGAAAAAGTCCTGTTCAGAAAGACGGCAAGAAGAAGACACAGACAGCTTAATATTATATTTGATTTATTTAGCACTTTTATACACTGCTTGGCCCAAAAAACAAGTAAATCTGGACTCTTACAGTTTTTAATAATGCGTTGGACAGTTCTTAACCCAGTTTTAGCAGTTTCAGCATCTCCTTAGATGTTTTTTTTAAATAGATCATCACCATTGTGGATATTTATAATGGTGCACATGTGAGACAACAGTCCAATTATTGATTAAGTTTTGGGCACGATCCACAAATATTTCACTATCCACAAACATGAATTTTTTTATTTGGGTTGTGTAAAATCATGTCCTATAACTTATACATAACTCTGTAAACACACAGTTTAATTTCATATAAAAATCATATAGGTTTGACAAATGTAAATACTTACTCACCACAAAAATACATGTCAAGTCATATTTACGCATTTGTACGTGTGAAACAGGTTTTGCAAATTTGTGAATGGCTTCTGTCAGTGTGTGGGTAACGTGATATTTGTGACCTCCCTCCTATTTGTTTGCAGATTTCTTTTATCTGTAGAGAAAATTCCACAAATGTGAGGTGCAGCTGGTGACGACACAGCAGGTGGTGATACAGTCGCACACACGCAGATGGGGTCAGCCCCGAAAACAGCAGGTCCAGTGGTACAATACACAGTATATCAAATGCAGTATGCCAAAAATTGCATGAGATAACTTTGATATGATATCCTCCTGAGAACTGAGGGAAAAAAAAGTATCTTCCATTTGAACTTTGAATTGAATTGACCTCAGTATCTAACTAGCTATGTAGTTTACTGAAGTTACCTCTCATACGCTTCTGGAAAACTTTGACAATGTAATTTTTAATGTTAGCGTCTGATGAACATACTGAAACCTTGAAAAGGCGGAGGACTGAGAAGCAAGAAGAACGCTTCCGTTAAAGTTTGGGAGTCTCTGTCAGAATGTGATGAATGCAGCATTTGTCATCGCCGGGCACGTTAGATAATTGTTGGGTTCCCTGTCTGTTGTTGTCTCAACTCCCACTGCTGCTGATCCAGTCATCCAGGATGACGGGGCACCATTAAGAGGAGGGAGGAGGGAGGTTTACAGGTAGTAAACTATCTAAACAGCTGGAGAAAACAGGAGAGGAGAGGAGAGAGGAGGATTTTCGGGTGGCATGAGAGGAGTGGTAGGGAAGAAAGATTTTTGTCACTGCTGGATGCACTAGTTAAAAAGTAAAATATATTAATGTATTTGTGTTTGCTTCAATAAATGCTGTCTAATCAACCTACCTATGTATTATTCAATGATGTGTTTCATTATAGCTCAGTCAAAATACTGTATACCGTGTACTGAGTGTTGAATAAGTGATGGCAGGCGTAGCTTGGCCCCCACTGGACATGAAATGCTCTTTCCAGCATCCACACTTTTTCCTTGTCTGGCCATTTTTCAACAGCATACAGTGGGGGAAATAATTATTTGATCCCCTGCTGATTTTGTGAGTTTACCCCTTTACAAAAGACATGAACAGTCCATATTTTTTATGGTAGGTGTATATTAACAGAGAGAGACAGAATATCAACAAAAGAATCCAGAAAAAAATAAAAGTTATAAATTAATTTGTATTTGATTAAGTGAAATAAGTATTTAATCCCCTACTAGCCAGCAAGAATTCTGACCCCCACAGACCTGTTATGTGCCCATGAGCAACACAAATTAGTCCTGTCCCTTTAGGAACGTACTCCTAATCTCTACTCCTTATGTGTATAAAAGACACCTGTGTCAGAATCAACCTCTTCCATTCATACCTCCCCACCACCATGGGCAAGACCAAAGAGCTGTCAAAGGACGTCAGGGACAAGATTGTAGACCTGCACAAGGCTGGAATGGGCTACAAGACCATCAGCAAGAAGCTTGGAGAGAAAAAGACCACTGTCGGCGCGATAATTCGAACATGGAAGAAATACAAGATAACAGTCGCTCTGGAGCTCCATGCAAGATCTCACCTTGTGGGATAAGGATGATTCTGAGAAAGGTGACTGATCAGCCGAGAATTACACGGGAGGAGCTTGTTAATGATCTCAAGGGAGCTGGGACCACAGTTGGTAAAACACTTCGCCGTTGAGATCCTGCAGTGCCCGCAAGGTCCCCCTGCTCAAGAAGGCACATGTACAGGCCCATCTGGAGTTTGCCAATGAACACCTGAATGATCCAGAGAAGGCTGGGGAGAATGTGATGTGGTCAGATGAGACCAAAATTGAGCTCTTTGACATCAACTCAACGCGCCGTGTTTGGAGGCAGAGAAATGCTGAGTATGACCCCAAGAACACCGTCTCCACTGTCAAACATGAAGGTGGAAACATTCTGCTTTGGGGCTGTTTCTTTGCTAAGGGTACAGGAAGACTTCACGGCATTGAGGGGCTGATGAACGGGGCCATGTACTGTAGAATCTTGGATGAGAACCTCCTGGCCTCAGCCAGAACACTGAAGATGGATCGTGGATGGGTCAAAGACCCAAAACATACGGCCATGGCAACAAAGGAGTGACTCCAGAAGAAGCACATTAAGGTCCTGGAGTGGCCTAGCCGGTCTCCGGACTTTAATCCCATACAACATCTGCGGGGGGAGCTGAAACTTCGAGTTGCCAAGCAACAGCCTCGAAACCTTCAGGATTTGGAGAGTATCTGTAAAGAGGAGTGGACCAAAATCCCCCCTGAGATGTGTGCAAACCTGGTGACCAACTACAAGAAACGTCTCTCCAGCTTCTCCACCAAGTACTAAGTCACATTTGGCTTGAGGATCAAATACTTATTTCACTTAATCACATGCAAATTAATTTATAATTTTTATTTCATGTTATTTTCTGGATTCTTTTGTTGATATTCTGTCTCTCGCTGTTAAAATCCGCCTACCATAAAAATGATGGACTGTTCATGTCTTTCTAAGGGGGTAAACTTACAAAATCAGCAGGGGATCCAATCATTATTTCCATCACTGTATATATCTGTCTCCTATGTATCCGTTTGGACATTCCTCTCTCCTTGATAACAGCGAGGCAATCACCTGCGAGCCCGGGGCTCCTGGTGGCTCTGATACTGTGCAACTGTTGACGTGACTTCATAGTTACAGGTGAAACTGGGACAAAGTAACAAATGGATTCCACAGTACACAAGTCATGACTGATCATTAAAGGTTTCATACATAACACATAGCTTGGGAAAATGACCGTAACACATGTTACCAAATAAATAACACCTTAACAATAGGCATCAAGCTTGGAAGAAATGATGGGGTATGATATAGTGTATCCTAATGTCGAATGTAATCATTTCCATTATTATCCTTCATGTGTGCTATATACATTATTGTCGCAATTTCTCCTGATTACTGCTTTCCTGCAACAGATAAAAAACAAGCAAAAGAACAGTTCACACCTCTTTGGTCTTTGTCATCCTGCGCTCCTTTTGCAAGCTGCAGACCTGCCTCTGCAGCCGGAGGTTGGTTTCCTGCAGCTGGCTGATCTTCTCGATGAGCTGGCAGATGTGCTTCAGGTAACCCAGGCCTGAACCCAGAAGGTTGGAACTGGCCTGCTGTGCCTGGTCCAACAGAAGGTGTGCAGGTTAGTCAAGAGAGAGCAAGGAGGAAAGTTATGTTGCCTTAACCTTTGAATTGTTTGGGATCTGAAAGGACAGTCATATTTTGGTTTTACTGATGAACATTACCATTTCAATTTGAATGTATTCATTCCAGACGTCAGGATTGATTCACCTATTTTGGCATCCAGCACATTTTCTATTAGAGTGGCAAAGGATGAGCACATTCCCAGCCAGGGTGGCACTGGACATGGAATTCCAGAATGATCCATGTCCCTATTGTCATGGGGTGCGAAGTACAGGCAGCAGGGAAAAGGACCCAATGCAAAGAGCACAGGCAGACTGGAGTAAGGACACGGGCAAATCCCAGGCCAGAGACAGACGCACAGGGAACATAAGCCGGGCACAACAGGAAACGTGAAAACTACGTGCATAGCAAGCAGAATATATATGAAAGGGACTAACGAGTGAATCAGGGGCAGAAGAGTACAGGGGACCAGGTGTTGCTTTTAAATGACAGACAGGAACTAAAGAGACAAGACAAGCAGTCTTTCAAATTAAAACAGGAAGCAGAACCAAAGACCCACAGAGTATGGCACCTAATATCTAGAGCTGGCCAAAACTGAACAAAAAGTTCTTCTCTAAGAGTTGACACTGACAAAGGCTCTCGCATTCTCGCACCTACTTGAGATTAACAAAGCATTACAACCTTAGACAGTGTTACACAATATGTAGAGTGTGACAGAGTGCGGGTGGAGCCATATGGAGCTTTATTTATGGATTTCATGTTCAGATTTTCCAACACTCTCTCTCAAATCCCTAATCTCGCACCCAAAGAGCCCCTGCTTGCACTTGGATTTGCTCTGCTTCTGCTCTAACTGGATACTTGCTCTCGGATATGTTGTTGCTTGTGCAGATTTCCTGCTCCAGCTCCAGTCCTTCTCCTCGCGCTCAGTCTGCTTCTGTGCGCTCGTGGAATATCTGCAGCCCTGTCAAAGTTCCCCAACCAATAGAACGCCAGCTGCAGCGTCAATCAATGAAATGATCGCTGCTTTGATGCAGGCTTCTTACAGCGTCCCACATGGGCGCTTACTCTTTAATTGGCTTCATCCACTCCCTATACTCGATTCAGCTCGGCTGCTGCTGATACCAGCTCTCGTACATCACTGATGGTCCCATACATGCCGAACTGCATCCCGTATGCAGAAGAGACTGCTGGTTGGACTTTGGGGCTTGCCAGGTAGCATTTCACCACTACTGGCTGCTTGTGCATGTTAACATCTCCCAGGAAATATGAAGAATAACTAATTATTGTTTGGTGCTCTGTATCATCACATACCTGTTGTTATAATATTCAGATGTCTTACTTTCTACATTCCCATGGTAGAAATTAAGGTGTGCCAGCACACATTTGAGGTATATTAGCTCCAGAGAGAGGAATTTGTAATATATATTGCTATGAGTAAATAAGAGGAATTACGGATTGGATTGAGGTTTTCAGATGGGTGTTGCAGAACTACAGTCATTTCTGTTTGAGTCCAGCATGCTTTACTGCATCACAGAGAACCCAAAGATGGATGAAAAAGCTGAAAAACGTCGTGTCTGCTTGTCCGGGAGGAAGATGAAAATTTGAGCAAATATTTATCCAATCGTCAACATTCCTAAAAGCGTCCCAACAAAAGCAGGATGCGAGTTTAGGTCTTTCCTCCCTCTTTTCCGTGCTGCTGACGCTGAAACTCTTGTCAGGCTACTGCGAGCTGTGATGGAAATACTGGCCAAACAATGGGCCAGCAGTCAAAACAGGCCGGAGGACTGACATCTCATTTCCTTTGATGGACAAACCCTCTGTAGATAACGCAGGCTGCTGACCATGAGCCAGTTCCCACATGGCACTGACACTTTTAATTGCCTTGAGCTTTATATCACACTTTCACAGTGTCATAGTACACAGAGTACACGGTCATAGTACATAACAAGCTGTAGGGAAAATATGTCCTATACACACATATACATACATATATATATATATGTGCATATACATATATATATATATATATATGTGCATATACATATAGGTATGTATGTGTGTGTGTGTGTGTCTTTAGCATGAAGCTGTGCGACAACTTTAATTTCATTGTGCAGCCCAGTGGTGCAGAATGAAAAAGAGATGTACCTTGATATCTTTAAACACAGTGGATCATTAGAAGCTACAGAGCCAGATATTCTTCTCAGAGGTTGGTGGAGACAAAAACAGAGCTGAAAGGAGAGTGAATATTGGACTTGGATTCATCAGGTGGACACAAACACCAATTCAAACGAATGCTAATGTTGTTCCATTTCTGCAGGATTGTTAAATAGGCAATTGTTTGCCACTAACAGCTTAAAGGTTTATGAAACTATAATAAGTCAGATGTTGTGTTTACTGCTTGTTTTGCTGCACCAAAGGGGCCAAAACAAGTCATGGAAGTTGTGCATAGTGTTCCAGAAACCATGTTGACTGGACATTCTGAGCTTTAGATTCACTGTATGTGTAAGAGAAAAAAGATAATTTTCATGGATTTTGTCAGTTATTCTTTGTCATTTGAAATTAATATACTTTTGAGAATTTCCCCCCGGGTTTTCCATTATGATTTGGTTGATGTAAATAGAAAGTATATTGTTGGCATAGATAGTGAGTTAGTTGTAAGTGAGCTCTGTTTTTTTTTTTTTGCCTGTATTTCTTTATCGACACAAAAGTTAAATACTGTCAGCACCTGTTTGTACTTTAATCATGGCTGTACATACATCTTAAATTATAAGGTAGTTATAAGGCACAATCGACATCAGAGATACTGTACTACCATCTCTGGATAAAGAACACTGGCTCCAGCAGCATGTGCATATTCAGATGTGACTGATATCTTGACACACAGGCGTTTTGACACAAAATGCATCAATGGGTTAAAAAGGCTCACGTGATATTTAGCAGATGGGTTGCCTCATCTGTTGACGCCTCAGAAGCTCTTTATCTGGATTAGGGCTATCAGATCTCTAGTAGTTTTTGGTGACTAATTAAGATAAGTAAGGGTATTCCTTCCAGGGGATGACCCTCACTTCCTCGGGGGTAGTTGATGAGGGGGAGGGTCTGTAATCAGAGGCCATTCTGGCTGGGACAGTCACATTATCAGGGCTGGGGCTGATGTTATCCACAGCCCACAGAGACTTCTGAGTGATCTACGGCCGGGAAGAGAGGGTGGATTCGGGAATGTCCCCGTTTGCGTGCACAGACCTATTTTAAAATGAGCAAGCAACACAAACAAACACACGCACCCCGCTGCGCTTCCTCTGAGCTTCCGCCGATCCCATGAGTCAAGGGGCAAACTCAAACGTGGAACTAACTGAGGTGACAGAGATGGGAAGAGCTGCATGTCAAGAAATCACAAGAAATAAAGCAATTTTTGACAGTGTGTGCTTGTGTTTCTCTTCACCCTGTTTTATATGACAAAGGACACACTAATTCCAAAGGCGGTGACGCAGCATGGCCAGATGCAGGATAGAGAGTAGATTAGTTTACGTTTGGATGTAGTAGAGTGCATCTTTACGTGAGGATTTCACATTTTTGCGTGGTTTACTTGTTACGTCCTCGGTGTGTAAAGGCCGTAAGAGTCAAAAGCCAAGCTTGTGGCTCTGTGAAGCTGTACTTAGCCACAGCTGTGCTTTGAGCTAAATGCTAATGTCTGTATGTTAACATGCTGTTGGAACGTACATCAACGGGCAAATCCAGAGCTTCCTCTGCAGGATCAGGGTTATCACGGTTACATTTTTAAATATTGCTAACAGTTGGACACAATTAAATGTTAACCTGCTTGCGGCACTAGATATAAATGCATGGGATTACCACAATCAGTAGGATTCATCCCCTATGGGCCATAAATATCTGTATCAAATTGTATGACAATCGATGTAGATATTTTTTGTTACATTCCTAGTGTGGCTAAAACCTTATAAAGGTCTGTAAAACCAAACAGGTTCATATGACCTCCTCCCGTTACCCAGCCCTGCAGTGACCCATAATATCAGAACCATAGAATATATAACGAACTGCTTTCGAACCACAGACTTTTATTTTGATGTGACTTTTTCTCTGCATGGTTACAGAGACTCTTTCTGTGTTAATATTTGTGGGGGGGGTTTAATGAGTTTATTATTTAATGTGGTGGTTACTACGACCAGCCTACTAACCATTTGTTTATGAAAAATTGGGCAATATCTGGTTTCACGATTTTATCTTTCACATATAAAATATGAGCACGATAAGACGATAACATCCGAGATCACCATGGAAACTGAGGCCTCCTCTGGCCCTCACTTGTAAATGTTTCCATTATCTTTGCTGCATCCAAAATACCTTCCTAAACACGACAGTGCCGGAAAAAATGAAGCACCAGATATTTCGTAGAACATCCAGATAGGGAGGAAGGTACGAGCAGATCATGTACAGCTAGACACCGCAGTCTTTTCAACAGACACAGATAGTATTTCTGCATCAATTCCCTGCAGAATATCCTTCAAAGCGCTCAGGCAGGAAGTGGAAGTCAGTGAAATATTGTTCTCATTCTCTCTTTTAGAATTTTTTTTATGTCCTCTACAAACCTCTGAGGCTAAAGCTGTGCCGTGTTTGATTTGTACAATTACCATGGTTACAGATATTGCTTTCATCTAATGCGAAGAAAGCAGAAAAGATACTGTTTACCTGTCGATTGAGATTGCAGACATGTATGGATCATTATTTTGCCGAGCTTTCTAGAATTTAGTCAGTTACTTTTTCCTTCCTCGGACCAGTAATGCTAACATTAATGTGAAGATATGACATTACTGAAATGCAAGATGCTGCTTGTTAGTGCAACAGGTCGGAAGTAGAGAAAAAGCATGTGGATGCACAGAAAAATATCCTTGACGTTCAAATTTTTGAGGCAAGAAAAATCCAATATCCCTCCGCCGCAAACTACAGAGTCCCATTTGGCATGAAAAGGAATTACATTATTAACTGTGGTGACAAGCGATGATGATGACAGTGGGGGCGACACCACCTTTACTGCCTGTCAGCAATGTCCAGAGTCCATCATGCTGGGCCCCTAAAAGCCACTGCCACACCTGACAGAGTCCCCAGGGACCCATCAAAGAGCCGTCACATAGGTAGATATGTGAGTAATTTGAGATATTTGACACCTATTCAATGCCTCCACGTAGGCCGGCAAGCAACACCGGGGGGGTCCAGATGAGAGAGGGGCTGGCGGTCAGTGACAGTATCGCTAGAAAAATCTCCAGCCCCTCTGCACAGATGAACAGGTGCTGCATGACATGCAGGCCCATGACAAAACTGCTGCGCACTGTAACGCATTCCCGCCGCGCCCTGCTGCCTCTGCCTGAGAGCAAGCAGGCTCTCGTGTGTTGGTTTGCCCGACGTGTAAAAACCTCGTCTCAGGAAGGCCTTTCAGCTCGATATTGTTTTGACAGGTATTTGATGGCACAAAGGAAATGGTGGAATATCTCTAGATTGCAGCTGTTTATTAGCTTGAAGAGCTTGAGCTGTTTCAAATATTTGTGTGTAAGTATGGAGATATATCTATACGCCTCATTGCTGAGGTGCATAATATATTGTTTCAGGTTTTCAAAATGCCCAACGAGGACTCGGCTCCACCACATCCACGTTGCCAGATCGAGATCGTAGTTCCTGCTCATCCTGCCTGCTCTGCTGCAGCCCTTCGACTTCTTACCAAGCGCCATTATCAGGTGATGATGTTGGCGTTCCCATCAGGCTCAGCTGTAATTTGTGTTTATTGTAATTACCAAATGTTAGCATGGCAACACGCTAAACAAAGATGGTAACAGTAATATTAGCATGCTGACATTAGCATTCAGCTCAAAGAAAGACTGCCTTACAGAGCTGCTAGCATAGCTGCAGGCTCATGTTCGAACACAGGCAATAGAGGCCAAGCTATGTATTGGCAAGGCAGGTATTATGTTTTGCAGTATTGCATTCTAAAATATTCATAAACAATATCAAAATCTAAGTCTGGCTCAAAAATCCAGTATCGGTCAAACTAAGCTTTTAACGAGCTTTTAGACCTTTTTCAGTATCTCAAGTTGTCAAATTGTTATAAAGATACTTAAAAACCTTTTGTTAGTATCATTTTCACAGTTGGTCCCACTCTAGTCTAAGATAACAGAAGGCTTTCATGTGGAAACCAAACGGCTGGATCAGATTCTCGCTGTAATCGCTGCCGGTAAAGTCCGTCTCGAGGCCTGACTGATGTTTTCAGGAACATCAGACAGGTGATTATGACCTAGCAGCTTCCACAGCTGTCAGGTGCTCGCTCTGCAGAGCCCACTTTGTTCTCTCCTTTATAGATGTGAACAAGAAGAAGACGTTTTTTTTCCTCAGTAACATGGACGTAACATGCCCCTGCAGCTCCTTGTGAATGAGCACAGTTTGTTTCTCGTCATGTCCGTGGCACAGGATGAGGTCACAGGTACAGCTTCAACGCTCTTTACATTCTTTTGTTCAGCTACTAGGTTAAAGGGACCTGAAAATCTGAAAATCAAAGGGTCTCCGTGTGTTAATGACACCTATAAATACAGGTAAATTGCAATTACCTGGTGACATAGTGGCTGGAAAGAGTTACAAAAATAGAGCTAATGACAGAGCACATAAAAGATCTTCGCTGCACACTCAAATAAGATTTTCCTCAAGTCTGGAGGAACCATAACTGTTCTTATTCAACAGTTTTAGAAGCACTAAACACACTACACACACACAGAAATGTATCATCCTACATGAATGCAAACGTCTGTTTTCAGTGCTTGAATTGTTTGGTACACAGTCACAACATCTAGCTTAGATTTGCATTATTTGTTTTAGACAAACTATTTGTATAGCTGTGTTCAGATTGAAAGCTCAATGAACTTTACCTGCAGATGTAAATTTGAAAACCCCTGAGCAGCATGAGCTGAAGCAACATGAGCAAAGAAATGTCTGCATGTCCTGAAGCTGCAAGACTCTAACTCATGAACGTATGAAGATGAGATGAGAAGAAAAGGAAAAATCGGAAGCCGAGCTGTCACTCTAACGTAGCACACTCTGTTCTAGAGCCCAACTGATTAATCAGCAACATAACATTTTTGACCATAAATGATAGAGAGGTTATTTAGAAATAGTGTCTCCAACACATAGTCTGTCCTCCAGATAACGCTGGCTACTTTCATTTTCAACATACAGTATCTTGGCCTTACAATTAACCCTATGAAATACGTTGTTCATGTTATGTCTTTATGTAAAAACCTTAAAAACAGTGGATATATTGTTATGAGATTTTAGAAACTCTCAAACGTCAATGGCGTCATGTCTCAAAAATAACCCTGCTTGTCAGACTATACTCTGCACACACGGTTGGTACCTGTGTTGGTAGCAGGGTCTGTACGGTTTGTACATTGGTGACTAAACAGACTGCACAAGCAGTCCATCAGCCAAACTCACGCAAAGTAAGCAAGGGAACAATTTGCTTTTCATTTTATCTGAAAGCACCGTAATACATTTTCATCTGCAACATATTAAGAATTGTGTGTGACACTGGATGCATAAATGTTTCAGTTTGAATTTTTTGGAATAAACAGATTTAGATTAGAAGGAGAGCCTGGGGTGGACCCAGAACATGCCGGAGGGGATTATATAGTCTATCCCATCTGGCCTGGGAACCCCTTTGTCACCAAGGAAGAGCTGGAGGACGTGGCTAGGGAGCAAGACATCTGAGTTACCTTGGTTAGCCTGAAATGTACGGCTGGATCAGTGGATGTTAAGACGTGATATTCTTCTTACCTCACTAAGTCTGCAGCATTCATCCATGTACTCCTTCAGGCTGTCACTGGTGGCACACATCCATATCGGCTCGGGCTCAAAGTCATTGGCCGTCATGTCATCACAGGCTCCTCTTGAGGATTGCTTCCCAGGCCTCATGTCCTCTACGCAGGTCCCTTCAACACTGTTCTCCTCGAGCTGTCCAGACGTCTCCTCATCTCCTTCAGGGCCGATTCCTGAAGCCCTACACTGGTCCCTATTCGCGTCCTCATCTATGTGCAGGTCTACTCTCAAAGCTGAAGATCCGAGTTCCCCTGAGTGCATAAACACATTGTCCTGAAGATCCACTGCTGTACTCAGACTATTATCCACCAAGTCCTCTGCCTGTCTAATCTCAGAGCTCTGTGCACACGTGACAGGTTTATCAGGGAGGGTGGTAGGGTCAGAGTTTAAGTTGCAGGAGTCGCAGGAGGACTCTCGACTGTGGACCAAGAAACTGTGTTCAGAGCCTGTCGGGGTGGACGGAGAGTTAGCTCCACTGGGCAGCTCCACTCCAGAGTCCTCTGACTCAAACTTGTACAACCTCGGCAGCTGAGAATCTGAAAAAATGGCAGACAGATAGTCTGAGCTGGTCTCCATCCGAGGCTGTCCAGACTTTTCATCGAGATGAGAATTCACCTTTGAGGTTTTGGTGTGGTACGAGATGTCCTGCTCCAAAACTGACACTGTGGAGATGGTGGACACAGAGTCGTCAGCCATGAGGAACTTCTCGGGGAAGTTGCTGAAGAGCTTCATTTTTGTAAGGACAACCTCACTGTCCAGTACCGCATCTCTGTCTCCTTTCCCTGTTAAACAAAGAAATACAGATTTATTCTAGCAGCCCCACCTCAACAAGTCCTTCAATAATATAATAATATGCTGCATTTTTATTTTCTGATGTGATGTCTTTGTTGTCAGGACGACTTAGCCTTAACAGAATTAAGCGTTTTCTGATTTGACACAGGTATAATTAAGGTTTGGATAAGTTAACAGACAAAACATTTAATTTCTAATTTTAATTATGTAATATATTCCCTGAAGATGTAGCATCTCTTTTTCGAGGGGGTTCTTATACAAAAAATAAAAACACATAAACAAAAACAGCATTACAACAACTGCCCTTATCTGCAAATACAGATACAAGCAGCTCGCTCACCCTCTGTGTCATCAGAGCATTGTACCCACAAATTAAAAGCATAAGCAGTTTTTTAATGAGAAAAAAAAATATGACAGAAAAAAGTAATAGATCTCATAAAAAGAGGAAGATTATTCCCATCGGATGGAGCTTTGTATTGGCATGACCTGCATTCGACTTCTTTGAATTTTTTGTGTTCAAAGAAAAAATGATGTTGCATTTGAGGATATGAAGATCTACATGGAACCAGAAACTGTTTCAAATAGGAAGACCAATTAAAATAAACACATTTTAAAATGATCTGACCCCAGTGTGCCAAACACCATTCTGCAGGACGTCTAATTCACTACAAGTCTAACAAAAATAGAAAAAAGAAGTGGTCCCAAGACGTAACCTTGTGGAACACCCTCTTCAACATCTAAACGTAAGAATGACAACACACTGATGTCTATTACGAAGATAGATATTAAACAGAAGAGAGTATTTTGATTCAGACTAATAGACTACAGCTTATCAAGGAGGAGTCGTTATCAGCCAAAAGCCTTGAAGAGATAGATAGAAATTGCATCTGTGAGTTGTCTTTTATCAAAGGATAAGAGCAGTTTATCCTTTGATAAAAGAGCATTTTAGAGGAGCAGTGGTGGTGAAAAAATTAGGTCCAAAACCTGATTGGGATGGAGATAAAATGTTGAACAGATTGATGAACAGTGATAATTGATTATACGTAAGTTTCTCAAAAATGTTAAAATAGTACAAATAATAGAAATTGGTCCATAATTATTCACATCATGGGTTTCCACCTATGAAAAGAAGCGTAACTCTGGCACATTAACATATTGGGGGATTTAAGCAAGTAGACAGAGACAAGTTAAATAAATCTACAAAAGGGGATACATTATTATATGAGAAGCAAGTTTAAATAATTTTACTTCCAAACCATCTGGACCAGCACTACTGCTGTCTTGCAACTCACATACAGTATAAAAAAAATAGGCAAGAAAAGAAAAAGAATCATTAGATGTAAGAAAATATTAAAAAAACAGCCGTACCATATTAATTAATGTGTTTGTAACCACAGATAAAAGAGAAATGCTGATTAAAGGCACGATAAAGTGAGTAAAAGATGAATTGGTGTCTTGAAGTTTTTGTTAGTTTTATTGAGAATATGGTTCAATTGATAACAAAACTGTCTAAGGTTATGGCATTTCTGAGAACAGCTATCCTTGTAGTAGTTGGATTTTGCGTTCCTTGTTTTGGTCTTGCCGATATTCGTCAAGTGTTTGTAGGTTTCCCAATCAGCAGAATCTTTAAACGAGCAGCATTTGGCCCAGGCTTTATCCTTTTGTTTGAAAAGACTGAGAACATGTGAGCTGATCAAGGGTGGATGTCTCCCTTCAATTCTAATTCCATAGGAGCTTATCAATGTTGGTAACTTCAGAATGAATGTAGTCAAGACATTAACTGAAATCTATCCCAATTAATAGCAAGTAAGTCTTGAAAATAAATCAACATTAATATTCTTGCATTGTCTCAGTCTAATACATTTAGGAGGAGAACTTCACTTAAACAATCTGACATAAACATCAGATTTAATTATTCTTATGGGATTACTAACAGGTATCCAATCCAATAAAACCGAAAAGCCACTCTAGTAGGTTCATTAATTACACTACCAAATACACTGCATAAGATTTGCAGCAACACATGTGGTCAGCCCACCTCCTCCACGTCAGCTCTGTACTGTTACATCCTGTGGGTTTGCTCTGTGTTTCCTGTTTTATTTTGAAATTCTTCCTGTCGTTGTTCTTAGTTGATTAGATTCTCACCTCGAGTGCTCACCTGCCCCTGTTTCCTTCGTTAGTCCCTTGTCTACATATACCGGTTCCTTTCCTTCCTGCTCCGTCGATTCCGTCTGTTTGTACCCGATTTTTTCACTCTTGCTTGCATTTGTGTTTAGTTTCCGTGGTCCTAGTTTTGCCCCTGTGGATGTTCCTCATGCTTTTGTCTCCAGACTTACCTGTTGCCGGTCTACCTGCGTTACCCGCATATAAGCCCATTTGCTACTAATAAATTGCTCCTGTCTGCTCTTGGGTCCTTTCCCTGCCTGCTGCACGTCGCACACCTGTGACATGTACAGAACGCAATTGTCCATTTTAATTTCATCATCAGTGATTTTATTAAGTAAGCATGTTTCAGAAATAGTGGTAATATTTTGCAATTTATAGAATTCCTAATGTGAAAGGCTCCTAATGTTAAGATGAAAATCCTTTAAACCTTTTAGTTGATTCAGTTGTACCTATAGAAAAAATGTAAAGGTCAGAACTGAGTTGGGAGATAGAAGCTAACAGGACAAACACCACCTACCCACAAGTGCATAAAAGAAGTGACTGGCAGGTTAACTGAACCTGACTGCTACGTAGATTATATGGGATCAAAGGGAGGGCCCTGCTTATGGATAATACATTATCCAAAAATCGTTAGCCTACAACATTGCATAATTACAACAGTCTTGACTGGAACTGATGCCACTGGCGTCACAGTTAACGGCAAACATTGACTCACACCATGGCGTTATCTAAAGTTACTCTTTGCAAATAACAGAACAGAGTTTACTGAAGATGCTAAAATAGTGTTCCAGTTATGTGACGCGACCAGTCAAGCAAAATTAGGAGGATGGCAACTTAAATACTGTAATGGGGAGGAGGAGAGGTCTTCGGGGGACGTCTCGGCTTCCAGAGGAATACTTTTGGCTTTCCTTCCTTTAGGATACAGCAGAGAGTATTTTATATCGGCGGCATGGAGTTTCTTTTTGACAGCATCAGTCTGCCGAAGTTTGTTGATGAAACCAGCACTGAAGTTGGGATAAATATGGACCCGTGTGCTCCTATAGGTGAGCTCCCGTCTCTCCCTGGCCAGATGTAAAATCCTCACTTTGTCCTGGAAATGTAAGAACTTGACCAGGATGGGTCTGGGAGCAGATCTGGTCCTGGGGGTGACTGTTGGAGAGCGAGGCCCATTTGATGGAAAAGTTCTTGGGATCAGCTGGTTCACGAAGGACATCGTGTCTCTTCCTTTACGTTGTTGACTTGCTGCCAAGCTGATTGAACGCCTGTGTTCCTGCATCTTGGACTTCTTGACCACCAGGCCCCAGGTGGTCAGGGTGGAGAGACACATCTCCATTTCCCTCACCTTGAGCACGTCCCTAATCTCGTGCTGTATTGTATGTATTGCACATCCTGACAAAAATCATCACTGTTTGGTTTGATCATTCTTTACCGGATCCGGCCTTTTGACCATGAATGGCCCATATGCCCCTTCAAAAGGTACACAGATACGACTGGATGCTTGAGTGAAACCCGACGACTGGCGTTCATGCAATCCTGCACTCTTTAACTCAAACACCACAGGACCCATACATTTTGTGACCTGACTGGCCAGCTTTGACCTGGAGCTGCAGTTAAGACCATTACAGAGAGCAGTCATATGTGTCCTCCCCTCTTTCTCACTGTGTGAATTTGATATGTCTCCCTGTCAATCACATGACGCAGTTTCCTCCCTTCCAACCTTTTGAATTTTAAGAGAAAAGACAAAATGCATTCCCTCTTTCCCCAGGGAAAAGCAGGGGTCATGATTAAGCTTAGGGGTTGTTATATTTGTTTAGTCAAGTGCTTGAAATAGAATTGCAAGCACCATTGAGGAAGAATATAATTCCAGAGTGTTAAATCCCACCTTAACAATAGTGGAGGTTGGGAGACTTTCTGGAGGGTGAATTGGAGATTTTGCCAAAGAAAATATGAGATTTAAAGTTCTTTGAAGTGGTCAATCTGACGCTTTTATCCTCTCTGAGGGGAACTTTGGAGGAGGGAGTCCTTGGAGTGGAATGTTCTCCAAAGCACTTTGTGAGAATTTGAGCTGAAGTGGAAGCGGCTGTGGCTCAGGAGGCAGAGGGGACGTGTGATGGAGGATGGAGGCCTTCACTGACTGAATGTTTCACAAGGAATTAGTTAAGATAATTAGCATGTTTAGATTGGGAGGTTTTTAAACTTTGATTGGTACTTTGCACAACTGAAAATCTCAGAATGTGAAATGTTTAAATTGGACCAATACAGAACAACAAAAGATTTGCTTTTGATGAATTGCAAGTACACTGCTTAAAAAAATTAAAGGAACACTTAGAGAACACATCAGATCTCAATGGGGGGAACACGTGGTAACGTGTTGCCACGTCGTTTGATGGAAATCAAACCTACAGAGGGACCTGAGCCAAATGCAAAACTAGTGGAAACAGTCAGAAAAGATGAGGAGGGGAACAAATGTCAGTGGCCTCCACCTGTAAAACCATTCCTGTTTGGGGGTCGTCTCATTGTTGCCCTCTAGTGCACCTGTTGTTAATTTCATTAAGACCAAAGCAGCTGAAACTGATTAACAACCCCCTCTGCTGCTTAACTGACCAGATCAACATCCCAGAAGTTTAACTGACTTGATGCTATACTCTGCTTAAAAAGTGTTCTTTTCATTTTTTGAGCCGTGTGCATCAAATCAACGAAAACACAGGTTTTTTTCATTCACATGCAGAAGATTTTCCTCAGAAAACATCTCGTCTTGATTTCAAAGTCCATCGCTCAACAAGCAGCAAGGTACCCGCAGCTCATAGAAAGTGACGACTGTTTCGACAACCCTGCTGGCCAAACGCTGATGGTACAGTTGTGCCACATCAGCTCCTAAAGGCTCTCAACTTGGTCTCCTCCCATGTTCAAGGTCTGTCTTAAACTTAAACAAAGACAAAGTGCACAGTTTTCATGCAGTGCTCATGTATGGCCAAATCTAGCAAATAACTCAGTCTTCAAATAACAAATAGCATCAGTGCTTTGTTCAAATGCCTAATGCGACACATTTACCTGACAAAGACCTCCATTGGCTTTGGGTATTATAGGGTAGAAATGTAATGGTTTCTTTAAAGCGTTACCATGGTCCCTCTAGCCTTTACTCAATATTCTACATTAAACTGTGTCCACAATCGTTCTCTAACATAAATAAAGTAGCTTTTGTGCCAAAACCCTACATTATCCAAAACCAGTTAGACACACACGCTGAATTATGTCACCACTGACAAACAATGTCATACACTCACCGAATGCATTTTAAGCAACATACTGGACACCACAAATTCAGGTAGAACAGAAGTTAATAATGGATTATCAAAATGATTCAACATAACCTGTTGGAGGAAATAGAAATGTTCACTTCCTGCTCTCTTGACGCTCTAACTGAATCACATTGTGGCCTCATCGTGGCAGTGAATGCAATTTAACTTTACTATGAAGTGTGTGTCACTTCAAAACTGTATAGTCAAGCCTAACGTTTACTATATTAATTGATTTTACCAATTCATTTTCTTTAGAGACACTGTTGCTGCTCATGCAAAAATGTCTTTCAAATGGCTCCTTTCCTTTTCTGCTGAACAATGAATTGTATATAGTCATAAAATGGAACATGCTTCCAGCTGACAGTGGCATAAAGAATCCACAGCATTATCCATTCCTAAAACCTAAAACTCGTCTGCTTTGATGCTTATTTAAACAAATGTTTTGCTGAATGAGTGTCATATAGCGAAAGGCTGAGTGACCAACAAAATCAAAGAGTGAAATTAATTCGGAATGGCTATAATGAAAGGATTAGCTCACAGAGGCAAAGTCAATTTTCATGGAAGTGTCTGTAGAGTTCAACGTAGGACATGCACATTCTCCAAACTGACAGAGCTGATATTTAGACTTAGACTTTATTGTCATTCAAGTGTATACGGAATGAAATTTCATTGCATAGGCTCAGTGCAATGTAGAATATATTTTAAATCTATAAAAAGAGATGCGTATATGCATATTTGAGTGAACGGAGAAGACAACCTCACAAACTCGTCAGGAGCTGATATATTACTGCACATATATTGATTGACTGTGTATATATAGATGGGAACCAAGAGATTGCAGTGATTGCAGAAATGCCAATGATATGTTTGATTAGGTAATTGGAAGCAGTGACTCCATGGTCACAGAGTCTGTCCAATCGCGAGCACTGACCAATTATTTTTGTCCCCATCGGCGTGTGACTGGGTGAATTAGGCTACCGTTGGAGCTTAGATTACTGTTACGGCGCTTTGGGAACCATTTCAACGGTTGAAAAGCGCTGTATAAGTCCATTTACCATAACACGTCTCAGCCAGCACACATCTTGGTCACAGTTCTTTAAAAACCTACCTTGAATGTTTACAGTGAGCAGTTTACTCGTTTCAGGAAATGATACAGCATATGTCTCACGAACAAGGCAGCAGAGCAGCTTACTAACAGGCATTTGGCAAGTCAGCTAAGGGACGTTACTGATATTTCAACAACTTTTAACCACATTCCTGGCTAATATAAATTTGGCAAATAGGCTCTATTGATATACCATATAACTAAGCAGGTTAGCAATAACCGTCCAAGATCAGATGAAGCCTCATGTTTTATGTGATGAAAAGTATAACTATGACTTTAAATCACTAGCTTTAGAGAGCAAACTAAGACGAAAACAAAGTACAACTAAATAACCAATGTACCACATGTGTGAAATTAACTGAAGATGGCACCTCTCAGGGTTTAACTGCACCATCAAAGTGAAGGCGTAATTTAAACAGCAGAGTGCCTTGGAAGGTCAACCGGTCGAGGCTATTGACCGCACACTTAAAGCCTGGTTCTGGTTCTGCTCGAGGTTTCTGTCTGTTCAAAGGCAGTTTGTCCTTGCCACTGTCTCCTAGTGCTGCTCATGGTGGAAATTGGGTCTCTATAGTCGGTCTAGACCTGCTGAGTGCTCCAAGATAAATTT
Source organism: Gadopsis marmoratus (assembly GCA_036023855.1). Taxonomy (NCBI): domain Eukaryota; kingdom Metazoa; phylum Chordata; class Actinopteri; order Centrarchiformes; family Percichthyidae; genus Gadopsis; species Gadopsis marmoratus. The sequence goes on along the minus strand of JAVQJF010054858.1, from coordinate 1,054 downwards.
ATGATATGATGCTATATAAATAAAATTGGATAGGCGGCAGCAGCTCCTGACAATCTCAAAAATTGCTGGTTAATTTAATTGTACTAGTAATTCCTTGGAATATTGGAATCTGATGGGAAGATGCAAGTGCACATGACGGGAAAGATACAGACCCAGTGAGATGGTGTTGCCTCACAGCATGAAGGTCCTGGGTTGGATTCCCCTGGGGGACCAGACCTTTCATGCTCACTAGGGGTTTCCTCCATAAAGAAATATATAACCTGCAAGAAGAACAGACTGCTCTCCTGTCCTGTCCTGTCCAAGACAGGGCAGAGCACTTGGACTTGGTCCCCGGTTGCCGTATCAAGGCTGACCGCTGCTCCAGGCCGTCCTCAGGAGGACGGACAGCAGGATGGGTTAAAGGCAGAAGAATTCCTCCGTGTTTGTGTGAGACCTTCTTCACGTGTGCAATAAAAGACCTCAGGCTCTGCGTTTGATGTTGATGTTTTGTTCTTTTTATTGTTGTCCACCGCACAAGTACGAAAAACGGCTCCATCACAAAGTCCACACAAGACACGCCAATCAAAAGACAGACTGAAGGCACAGCACGACCAACACGATCAGGGCAGGAGAAAGTGTATTAACATTTTTATCAACTCAGATTTTCTCTCATCTGGACAGTGATGGCTGGACAATGTTTAGAGAGACTTCAGGGAGAAGTCAAGATGGGATTTTGAGAAGTGATTTTTTTTTAAATCGGCATATTTTAAATTAAGATATTTCTAAAATGGTCATTATCAATATATTTAATTTGTTTTCCCTATATCGTCTCTTGTACAGCAACTGAAGCATGATTAATGCTTTTATGGTTATTTTTAGGCAACTTGGTTAAGATTAGGGGGGAAAAAACCCTCGAACCTTGGATCTAGACTGTGGTCTTAGTTTAAATATATATTTAAAAAAAATCATTTGCGACACAAGACATCTAAGCAGACCTACAATCTTGCCCTGACCAGATGAACCTGAATCCAACTGCACATGGGACTTGAGACGGTCCTGATCTTTGAATCATAGC
>JAVQJF010054856.1:0-21206 GCA_036023855.1 Gadopsis marmoratus | reverse complement strand
GACCTTATTGATCGTCCACAGCTCACATGAAGCCGAATGGAACTTAAATAACCCGACCAGAAACAATGCGCTCTCCCCCGGGCTCCATGATTGTCTGTCCATGTTTATCTTTCTCTGTTTCTTCTTCTGTTGCTCCACTGCTCACAGCAGTGCCTTCTCCTGCTGAATGTGTTCATATATCGCTGTATGTGTTCATTGTTTAATTATTTTCGTCTTTAGTTTCTCGATCTTACAGTTGAAGTCAGACCGTTTATTGACATGGTTTCCCAATCACTCCTAAAGCATCACCAAACAACACCAAGGCAAAATGTTTGAAATATAAGATGCTGTTTGCATGATGTAGCTGTACAGCCTTTATTTACAGGTTTATATTAATCCTCAGTGGATTCTTGGTTATCCACTTGGTTATCCAAACTTGAAATCAAAACAGACAAAAACGAGCAAAAATCACCCTGTTGATTTGACCCCCTTTACTGCAGGACACCCCTTTTTTATGTCAGTGTGAAACAATGAGAAAAACTGTAGAAGACAACTTTCTATCTCGCAGCTGCAGGGGAGTTTTTTTATTCCAATGGCAACGTGAAAAGAATCAGTACAAAAGTATAAAACAGTATCATCTGCATAAAGACGTATATGACAATTGCGCACAGGAGATAAAATATAACTTGTACAAATGGCGGAGAGACCCAGAATTGATCGCTGAGCCACCCCTCAGCAACAATTCATGCTGGACAGGTTCAGATTAGATACGAGTAATGTTTCATGAGTTGCTTAAGCAAGTAAACGTCAAACATATGTGTCCTTCATCACGTGACACTGAAAGGCAGATGAAGTATTGCTTCTAATCTTGAGAAGACATATAAGAGCTACTTGTCATGAATATATGTAAAGGGACGTATTATTATCTACCCTTCGGATTTGTCTCAAAAACAGAAAAGAATAAGAGGTTGAATATACCGGCATGTGGTTCTGATTCACGTAACACCACCGTCATGCTCTATCAGTCACTCACAAAAGCATTTAATCGTATGTCCACACCGGGACACTGAATCAGTGCTTCAGCTTAGGCAGCCAAAGCAAATATCTCAGAGTGAGAGCAACTATCTCCGCCGCACACCTGAGGAGTTCAGAATTAAAATGGAAGACTTGTGCTGAAAGAGGCTGGATATTTCATGGTTCCTGGATAACTTGAAAAGGCTTAATATTTGTATCCACAGCCAGAGGCAGCGTCAGCAGAATTATAGCAGCATGTCACAATGCTGAATGAGCTGCGAGTTAGAAATGCAGCCACACATCCTGTGAGAGTGCATTACATTAGTGGAGACTGGGGAGAATCTGGTTTGTAGGCGTCTGTGGTTGTCTGGAAACAAGAGGCTGTTCTGTGCGACCTACCTGTGTTTAATCATCTTCCTGAAGTCTGCCTCTTCCTCCTCCAGCTGACTGCTATCTGAGCAGGACGTCTTGAGGCTGGCAGCAGATACAGAACCTGCCATCGTTTGGTGTCATTCCCACCGTTCGTACTGACCCTGCTGCTGCACCACATTTTCTTTGCTATTCAGTCATTTTTGCAACAGATGCAACTTTCCTTTTGTACCTGTTAGCTTTTATTTTAAAGGTTTCGTCGTCCTACACTCCAGAATACTACAACATTTAAACACAAAAGACTTCTAATGTGAGCTCTCACCATTAGGCTGACATGTTAGCAGCCGAATTCATGCCAGTTGTGTACAGGAGAGGTTTGTGTCTACACTCCTTCAGGTGGAGTGACCCTGATGAAAAGTTGTTCATCCATTTACTTTTGTTCTGCTTATCCGGGGCCGGGACGAATCTCCGTTAGTCACTACTCCCTTTAAACCATATATGCACAAAAGCAATTTAGACAGTTACACACATCAGTGCAGCTTTTAATTTGTAACACCGTGCATGAGCAGCTACAATAAGAAAAGAAACTGCTCTTTCTCTTTCTCATTAAAGACTCTGCCTGATTTATAGTTGATTTCCATTTTATTGCCGGTTATTGTACTTAATGATAATCATCTGCTGAAGATGAGGTGGAGATGGAGGTTTTTAGGTTGCTCACATCTTTACGTATACCACCACATCACACAGAGAGAGAGAGAGATGCTGTTTTTACTTCTAAAAATGAAGCAAGAGACCAAGAAACACACCATCCAGGAAAATAAAACTTGTTATATTCAATCATCTTCACTGCCCCCCCACACACATTTTACAGGACTCTTATTAGAGGGCTCCAACTGTAATGAGACAGTCATGAATAAATTTGCATGTAATTGTTGAGAGAAATCACAAGGATTCAGTTGGGCATGGATTCATGGATTTGGGAAATTGTGTGTGGGTGTGTGTATGTGTGTCTTTCCGCTTTGTCCACTCAATCTGTTTGTGAATTCACCACTAACAATGACTCAATGGCTTTATCGCGTGCAGCTAAGGTGACAGCGAGCCAACGCTCACTTCTATTTTAAGAAGCGCTTGGCCCGACACCTAAGATGTCCAGTGGTTTCTGTGGCGTTGTTAGGATCATCTGCGTGTTTCTGAACAGGCAGAGAACATGTGCGACTCCATGATGATGAAGCCGCATGTGAGTTAAAGGATCATTGCACCAAAAACAGGTTGTGCACTCAAAAGGTAAAACTCTGAGACCAAGCAGGTAAAGTAAATCCTGCAAAATAAAATATAAATGCCGTAAAGAATACCCGTCACTACGTCGGCGTGGCTTATTTACACTGAACCACACGATCAGAAACATCAGAATTTGTAGTAAATTCATCAGTATTTGGCCGTTGATTTCACAGGGAAGTGAACTAAAGCAGGTTTCTCAGTTTGAGCCAGCGGACGCTGATGAAGACTTTGTATCTAGCAGACTTTTAAATGGTTCCAGCCGAGTCACTTTAAAATGAGAACCATGTAAAAGGGTCTAATACTTACAATTGGTGGCTACATATGTGATAAAGAACTAATGCTAAGCTAATGCTACATGTAAATGCAAAAGGTCAGCATCCTTACCAGCTGATGATCCATGGATAAGACGTGGAACGTTATAGTATGTCGGACATGCTAACAGTTGCAGCTAACTTTTTACATTTTGTAAAGAGGTGAAGAAAAAGAAACGATCCTCCAGAGAGTGTCACACTTACTAAAGTCTCATGATGCACACGGCGTCAAGTTACAGATGCTGAGCTGTGATTGGACAATCATCATTGGGCTCAGGTGTGTAGGTGGGTCAGGTGATGTGGAAAGGAGGGGACACGCCGGCGATACCTGCTGGACAGGGAGAGAACGGCAGGCTCTGAATAGACTTTAGTGACCGGCAACAGAGCAAAAAGGTTAAGAACTGACCGACACTGTGGCACTTAACTCATGTTGGCGTTCACTGTTTGGACCCGTTGGTGGCCTTTGCCGACTCAAATTGGCCAAAAACATACAAAAGAAAATACACATAAATACCTTTTAGCGGGAGCTGCGCAATACTTTGCTCAGAGAGATAAAAGCAGATTTAGATTTTGTGAATATAAAATTCGCCGTTGGCTGAAACAAACTCGACTGCAGAGATTTAGTCATTGTCGTCCCTGCAGGTTTAAAAAAGTAAATCCAATCCGATCGTTGAGTTTAATGAGCCAAACGAGGGCCGGCCTTTCCTGCTCGTCCATCTGACCAGTTAACCACACACACTGGCCTTTTCAGCTGCCTAATTAAACTGATTAAAAGTCAAGGAGTCTTAAACACGCTGACAGACAGAGCAGATGTGTGTGTGTCTGGTGTGACTGACAATTTGAATGTCCTGCGTTGACAAGGTGCTACAGGTTAATGCAACACCAGCACCAGTTCTTCCTTGACAGCTCTCATTTGGCCTCCAGGTCGATCATCTCTGTGTGTGTCTGACAGATGCTTCATCATATGTAGTGATTATTTTCAAGCCGTGGGTCTCAGCCTGACGGTGAATCCAGATGTCCGACAGCTCGTGTTACCCACCTAATGGATTCGATTGGCTTGTTTGTTCACGTTTGTCTCTAATTGAATATGTAACTGTGATCTACCTGGGCCTCGATGGAGAGTACGAGTGGGCCACGATGTAAATGCAGTTTTAGTTTACATTTCCAACGTCTATGCGTCATTCAGGAACTTTTCTTGCTGTAAAGATAACTGCTGCACAATATTAACGTCTAAAAATCCCTCCATATTTGTAAACTGCACATTTTATGTACTGGGTAATAAACCCGCACAGAAGAAGCCTGACGGTAACAGCTAGTCAGGAGCATTCAAGAGCCAACGTACTTTTCACCGCTGGGGTTGAAAATCAGCGAAGGCGTCGTGTTGAGCTGAACGTCTGGATGAGCAGAGAGCGCAGGCTCAGGTGGATTCATGCAGAGCTCCAAATTTAGCAGCGTGTTCACTTTTATCACACTTCCTGACCCTCAACAGGTCCACTGAAACCCACCATGACCGCATCTAACTGGGGCAAACACGTTTATCTGCCGCAGCTTATCTTTACCAAACCTAAGCCCGCTCCTCCGTAAAGATCCTGCAGCTGTAGGTTTGGTTTTGTCAGGCTGTGTCGGAGGCAATCCTCTCTCCTTCCTGCAGCTGCCTCGCTGGTGTGTAGTGTATCAGGCAATGCGGCAGAAAGACCATTAAAATCCCCTTAAGGAAAGTAGTGTTTTGGGGCCGTCAGCGTTCATTGGCCTGAAACAGCCTCACACACTCTCACAGAGTAAGGATGCACACAAGGAACTGTAATTTACAGATTAAATAAATGCAGGAATACGTATCATATTATAACATGCAGGTTCATTGTTGTCTTTGCACGTTATTGTAAAATAAAAACCTACAATGTATTTTATTTAATTTATACACAACGGTGGGGGGTCGAGACAACAGGCTCAACATATATAAGATTACGCAGGTTTACTGAGCGGCTGAGCTCAACACCTAGGAGCCTGTTACCCATAGCAACGGGGATAGAGCTAACAGGTGGTGCTGGATGACGTCGAGATTGGAGACAATTATGTTTGCAGAGAGCATGTTCGCCCCTACCCTACTTGGACAGGAGGTCCCTCAAAGAGAAGCAGAATATAAAGTCACATCTCAAAGAAAGACGCGAAGCACAATCAGAGCTACAACCTGAAATAAATCATCAGTGTAAAAGGTGCAGGAACAATCAAAAGGTGCATCTGTTGTGGAAAGTGTGAGCACAAATCAAAAGGCAGCGTGGAGGTGACGGATGGAGTTAGAGATGGTGTAAAAACCATCAGGAGAGATGTGCCATTTGTCCGAGTGCCAGACGTGATTCCAGGAAACGCAGAGCCGAAGGGCTGAAGGCGTTAATAAGAGACTCCATTTTACCAGAGAGCACGACACTCGGTTTGTATCTCCAAGATGATCGTGGTAGTCGCAATCTTCTGAAAAAATAAGTGCCTAAAATATACAAATATACTAAACACAGTGGCATGTATGACTCGAACAAACCCAAACTAAAGAAAACTGTTTAGATTTCACCAACAGTCCGTGTTATGTGGATAATCTAGGCTCTCAATGTTCAGATGATGAGACGAAACCAGGACAAAGAGTTTTAATCAGAGGAATGAGGGAAGAGTTCACGCATTAAGGTGAGAGGCAGAAGACTAGAGCGTCTTCTTCACAGCTCAGTTACAGAAACAAAGGTAACAACATGAAATCCAGTTTATCTGTAACCAGCAGAGCAGAACAGCACATAATAGACGGAGAAGCTGTGTTCATCCTGGGAGGCTGAAAACATCTCGCAGAGGAAGGCGGAGCATGTGGTTCCCCGGGGCAACATCAGATCACATAGAAGAAGGTTCGATTCCAATTTGGTGACAGCAGATGAGAGGAGATCCTGGCATGAACGGATAAAGTTTCACTTTGTTACAACAAGAATAGAAAAGGACTCGGAGTCACGTCAACAGAAATGAATCTCCCCAGAGGATTACAGAGGACGACGATTCGCTGCTTGGCTGGAATCCAACCGTGGATTACGCAAGTCACTTTGCAGCAACATGGGAGGAGTGATTATTTTAAGACCAGTCGAAGAAATATTAGGGGCTGCAGGAAGATCAGAGTAGAAAAAGTGAAATCCTGGGTCTTGAAAGCAAAATCTGGAGGGAGATTGGGATATGTTAAAGGATCCATCACTTCGACAGTAATAACGCTCGCCGAGTTCACGGATGAGTTCTGGTAACATAAGAAACACGAGTAGTCAGAAGATCTGAAGTAGGATGTTTACAGAAGCATCCCTCACAGTTTACAGACACACTTCCTGCTGCAGGTTTTCCTGTGCTGATATTCAGCTGCGCCCACTTTCAGTCTGACCTCCTGATAAAAGTTTAGATGTTTCCAGCCTGTTTCCAGCATCAGACCTCCCAGATCTCAAGTGCAACACGCTGCTGCTGGAGTGTCTTTTCATAAAGAAGAACGGGACAGGAAGCGTTAGTAAAAGTTAACATGTGGACCGACAGAGGGGCAAAAGGTGAAAAGTTCTTCTTCTTCAGAAGCTGCATATTGTGTTTTCCTCCTCAATCTTTTAGGTTGTTGCTGCAGAGACTCAGTTTCTGCACAGGATCAATAAAGTTTCATCTCACATCACACGAGTCAAGCTTCAACATACATCTTCAGTCAGCAACGCAACACCATTCATTTCTTGAAAGATCTTGGAGACAGAAGACGATGCAGGCTTCTCGCCCATCTGTGGCCGTCTTTCACTTCACTGTGCATCCTACATGTGCATGTGTCAAATAAAAGTTCTTGAATCTTTATTGACACCATAAACTCGGCCCCATAACTCATTTGAGATAACATGAAAAGGCCCCCACTTTCATGAGCGCTTTCAAGGCCGACCAGCGGACAGAACCACGGCTTTATTATTCGGTTCACTCACTGAGCTTCGGGGGGCGGCGATGACAAACAAACCAACTGGAACTAAACCGGAGCTGAACTCCACGAGATGGCGGCTGAACAGGACAAGCAGCATGAGCGGGAGTCGGTCCAAAGCAGCAGGTTGATTATTCTGTTCCATCAAAGCTTCAGGGTGAGAAATGCCAAAATAAACTAACTGGATCTACACCAACCCCCCGACTTCCATAACAGAAATGACAGAAAATAAAAATACAAGCTGCTAAGCAGACTCCCCTGAGCACTGCAGGAGAAATCACATTACCCCAACGGCTGCAACAAAAGACTGGACTGTCGTATTATTTATATTAATTAAACCTCCAGCTACCTAAGAACCTGTCCTTGGCTGTCTGATCCTACGTCCAACCCTTTGTCTCCCCCCTAAATGTTTAAGCAGGTTTTAATCTCTGAGCGTGACGTCTGTTACCATGAACATGTTGTTCTCTCTGTCTGCATGGTGCTACGAGATAACTCTGTTATGATGTAGCCACAGAAATTAAAGTGCTCCACATTTAAGAACTCGTGTTCACTGCGACACACAGAGACTCACCCGGAGGCTGAATCAGCTCGTGAACTCGTCTGGCTTGAATGTAACAGACATTCATTTACGTGCAAAAGTTCCGCACGCCGGCGTTAATCTGGCAAAAGGTTCAGTTACGGTGGAATACAAACATGCACCTTCTCTGTCTTCTAAACTAAGACGGGGAACTCTGGCAGCCACAGTTTGAGGATTTCTTTCTGCTGCTGTGGTCGACACTGAAAAGGTCTGCAGATCTCACCGAGCCGCAGACTCGTCTTCCGAAACACGACGGATGGTTTGTTGGTTTGGCAAAATGTTTAAAAAAACAGACATGAGCTGCCGTCACGTTGGCACCGGAGTTTGGTTGCTTTTATGAAAATGTTGTAGTTTTAAAGACATGGCGCGTAGTTCTTTGCTCACACTCTTCACCGCTGAGCAGCCTGATCGCTGAGAAGCTGGATTCACTCGTCTGTTGACGAGATAAAACGGCCAGCTGATGCAAAAACGTTCCTTCGGTTCACATCTTGAGGAAGATTCATGAGACCGTGAGATTTAAATTTGTGTCATTCACACACACATCAAACAGCGATTAGTCAGATCAGCTTTTTGGACTTTTCTCTCTCTCTCTCTCTCTCTGTCTCCATCATCTCCTTATTTAAATGATTATTCTCTATTTAAACCCATATTCTCTGTGATTACAAGCCTGACATTGTTTGAAACATCTTTGACTTCTGACAGTGCGGCAGGTCTCCCCACATGTAACCGGCTCTTAGTCTTGTGCCCTTTAAACTAAACCTTTTTTGATGCAGCTCCTCCTAGTTAGCACAGCTCGCTCACCTCCAGAGGATCACTTCAGCACACAGCTGGTGGGGCTTGTGTCCCCTATTAAAGAGGTTAGTGACCGAACACTGAAGAGGCTGGGGGTCCAGATCTATCTGGCACAGTGCCGTTTTGCCTCGGATGGGTGGAGGCTCCCCTCCATTTAACACATGCTGCTCGTACTGACCAGAGTCAACGTTCGGTTCAGAAAGTGAACTAAAATGAACACTACAGTCACTTTATAACAAAAAGGACCAAATGATTTGACTTTTAGTTTGATCTGTTTGATGGAAGAGATATTCGGCTCTTTCAGCTGACTTTTCGTCACTCTGTTCAACTGAAATATAAAATATAAAAGTGTTAACGAGCAGAGGACAGTGGTTCCCTTATCTATTGTAGATAATTAGCTCTCTGCTGAGGGGCAGTGATGGGAAAACCGTCAGCTAATAGCTTTGTTCTTCTAAATCCCACATCCTATCACAGCGTGCTGTTTATTGTCCACCCACATAATGATGTTTGCATCACACGCCTGTTTTGGAGATTTTACCATCCTGATAACGTGGTGCTGAGCGCAGCAGCTCGGTGAGCTCTAGTGCTTGGATTTAAAATCTGTTGATGAGCCTGGTGGCTGACAGCAGATCTGACTGGCTGGTCTGGACTCGAGTCACGCGATTACTTGACTTTGACTTAAACACCAAATCGTGACTTCACTTGGAGAAGGGACAGGTCAGTTCACTACAGATGGATGTAGCGTACATGATCAGGTCCCACCATGCTTTGATTATATTCTCCACACTAACTGCTATTACACGCTTTCATTTACAACGTTCTCCGACTTTGCTTCCTGGTAATTTCACCAGTATTGGAAACTGGTAGGTGGAAAACACAAGCAGCCCATCCTGAGAAATCACACAGTTCTCGTGATCCCCATGATGGTGCCCCGACGTGTAGTTACCGTATGTTACCAAATGTTACACAATAAAAGCCTCGTTAAGAAATGAAAGGTTTCTGTCCACTGAAACACTGGAAGGATTTCATTTGAAACCGATGCAGGAAGTGTTGAGTAACAGCGTGATGCAGTAACTTTAACAGGGCAAACGGGAGCGAATCAAAGCGAGGCTTCCTACTAAAATATGACCAATTCTACTCATAAAACTGATGGAATTAGAAACAAAGGCCTGCCTCTAATACAAGCCTGCTTCAGATAAAGTCAGATAAAGGCCTGGTACCTGCTGCAGCTCAGAGAAATAAAGGCCCCGGCTGCTATCTGAGGAAATACTGTATATTTTTGAGGAGGAGCACATCAGACTACATAGCTTCACTGTAAACTCTTAATGCTGTATAAAAAACGGTGTGAAAGTGGTGTTTCAGTCGTGCCTCACACTGACATCATCCCTCCAGATAGAGCCTGTAGGTGAAACAGATACCTGCTGCCTAAAGATGGGAAGAGGAAGAAAGCAGTTATTGTTGGCTCTGGAAGATCGCAACATGCTGCTGGGTTGGCACATTATACTTATTCAGGGAGGTTTTTTGCAGGAACGTCCTGACCGCTCTCTTTATGATTAGCCACGTTTGGTCATTGTGAACGGAAACTGCAGAGCTTTAGAAGAAAGGCACCCAGCGGCACCGCAGGGGAAAGCTGAGAAAGGTCCATGTTCATGCAAATGTCCTTTTTTAAATTTAAAATGTTGTTAAAATGCCTGCAGAAATAGAAGCACAGAGGTGTTGGAGAGGGGGGATTTCCATCCAGCTCAGATACAGAACAATCAGTCCTGCCGGCTTGGGCGCCGTTCTTGTATCAAAACAGATTTCGCAGCACGTTTCAGATGGTAAAAGACTGCAGACAAAGCTGCTGTGGTCAGAAAACTGTCCAGTGGGAGCAGAGAGGAAGAGAAAAGTGCCACTGCCTTCTTAGAAGGGTTCTGACCCATTTGGACTCATTTCCAAATGAAATACAAAATGTTTACTATAAGAAGTCATTCTCATTGAAGACACTTGCAAAATACTTTCACCATTCGCACCTGACAGCCGACAAATCCGCCTTCTGTCGTCTGTTCCAGCTTTTCAAAGCAATTTACCGTCGGAGAAACTCCTTCCTGTTTTAATGCTGACTCATTAAGTAAATCACAGGCACCACAAAAGGATTCTATGAACACACAGTCATTTGGTGCCACTTTAAAGTCGTAATGGGTGCAAACAATCCAGGATCAAATAATACCTAGCATCATATCATTGTGCCGGAAGAATTAATTGCATTTGAGGCGACGCAACACTGAGCTCTAATTGGACGTCTCGTCTCTGTACTTAAATGCATTTGTATGAAAGTGCGTCAGACTGAAAAACAGCTCGTGTTTCTGAACGAGACGACGGCAAATGAGGCGCTAAGTAGATTGAGGAAGGAAAAGCCGGCCACCCATTTTACCCACCCACACGGGTCACCAGCAGGTCACACGGGATGAAATCTGCCATTTTAAAGTTCAATCACAAAGCACACCTGGCATGAATAACGGGGAGGGGAAAATAGGCTCATAATAATGAGCCGTGTCGCCCATGTTCACGTTTAACTTACTGAAATATGAGCTGCAGAGCGCCATGTTTTCACAGGGCGGAGACAAAACCCAGAGAGTATTGTTTGATCGGAAACAAAAAGCAGGAAACATTTCAGTCCAACTCTGAGTCTCTTTCAACTGTCAAGCAGATTTTAAGCAAACCTTCGAAATGGCGGCAAAATGGTTGCCGTTCCCAGACAGCTTTTCTAAAGCTGCTGCAAAATGTCCATGTAAACATTTATACGGAAACACGACTAGTCACGACCATTGGATACGTGGCAGCAGCAGGGGGCGCTGTGACAAAGAGCAGCAGTCAAGTCAGTCAGTTTCCAGCAGCCTTCAAAAGAATATACAGGAAGTCCCAGAAATATTTACATCCTGTTAGATCCACCTGTAGGACACACAGTCTATCCGGCGTGCGTTGTGCGACGTTCGATCCTGCTCATCTCCGGCGGGTCGACTGCACAGGGTTAGAGGAACGGAGGGGGGACAGAGTAGAGATGCAACACACCACCGGATTGGCACAAAAACTGGAGACACTACGAAGTCTGCGAAGTAACAAAGACATTCATTCATGACAAAATAATCAAAGCGAATAAGTGGGAGGAATCTGTAAAGTGTAATGTGTAAATGTGCTGCGAATATAAAGAACAGGCAACAACACAGGGGTGTGTGTGTGTGTGTGTGTGTGTGTGTGGTACGTACCATCTCATTCATCTAAATCCTCACATTTTGACACCTGTAATGACGCCTGAACAGAGACATGAAATCGCACACTCCCGTCCTCCCGTCCTCTGTTCTATTGACGTGGCAGGATTTAAAACCTGCGCTGCCAAAGATGGGGAGCAGCTGTGATGCTCAGATTGTTCTATTAAAAAATAAAAGCGGCCGAAATATCACTTTATTTGATATAAGCAGAGACGTGATTACCTTGCAATCTTTATTTAATGCGGTTATAGATCTGTCAGCATGGCGGCGTGTCCGGTTCAGTTCAGAGCCTCAGCTGCCTCATACCACATATGATCCCACCAACAGCATCTCTGCTGCCTGATACGTTCAGTCAGTTCACAACATTAAGTGCATGTAAGATGCACAAAGCTCTCTTGTTAATGTGACTGTCACTGCTCTCGCACGTATTTTGTCATAAATCAAAGTATTGAGATGATTGAAGATGATTAAAGTATTGAGAAACATATGGGAAGACATTTTAAATGATGTGTTTGTGATGGATTTTCACTTCAAACATGTAACGTAACGAATTAGAAATGTAACGTAAAGACATGATGGAACTCTTTAAGGCCGAATACTAATAAAAGTCTTAAAATGCAGCAAGATTCTGTTATTTTCTTCCCTTAAGAAAAGAATCGATAAGAACCAGTTTTTATGCAGCTTATTATTTTCCTGCAGCACCGTGGGAAGGAGAATCCGTTCGCTGCCTGAAGCGATGTCTGACACAAGTGAATATCCTGACAAATTAAAGGGTGCAATCATCATCTAAAATATGTCTGACCGCAGATCTGAACCATAAACGTCCATAACGACCGGCCGAGAGCCAAAAACCCAGGTTCCCAAACCACTTCCTGCTGCTCGTAAGCCTTAATCGGCATTTTTCACAGCAGTCTTGTAATTGTAGGAAAAGCACAGGTGTCACTAATAACAGCAACGAAGGCGCCGACGTGTCCCAGTGAGCCGTCGTTCGGTTCATCATTATGAACATACGCTGTGATGTGTCTTCTGTGAGGAGGCCTGCTGGGAGCCAACTGTCTCTCTCCTCATCTGGACTTTGGCAGCTGGACAGTCAGACGACACTTTAGGGAGGTTTTGGTGACGGTATTGAAACTCGGGACAGCGAAGATAAGTGAGGTGACGTGACGAAATACAAAAGTGTGGGTTGAAGTTGAATGGCTCAACTGTACGTGCAGAACAGAAACATCTCCGTGAAAGTTGCTCAGCGTAAAGACACGAGCCCGACGTCGTCGACACGACTGGAAGTGTTGACGGGCGTCTCCCCCTTCTCTCCGTCCCTCCCTCCATCTTTTCTTCCTCCATCATTCCACCTCGTCCTCGGCTGTCGGAGCTGTTTCATAACGTGCAAACACACACACCTTTGTCATTATACGTCGGGAACATGTTGTTTGTCCTGCAGCCCGTTTTATTGGCACAGTCCCAGACACAGCAGGGCCCGAAATGACCCATAATGCACTGGGGCCAGTCCCCACAGCTCATCCACCAACACGGGTACGTTAAAGTACATTTAATACTGTCTTCATGTCAGGCCGCGCACAGACAAACTGCAAAGATTCCATTTGCTCACTTTACATTCGTCACTTCTTTCCAAGAAATGTTGACTTACTTTCTATTTACACCAACATTTTCCTCACCGGCAGCTGTGAAGCCCTTTGCTTCCAAGCGTGGACGGCGTTTGTCTGTCCGCCGTCGGACATTGTCCTCCTGTGAAGAAAAACCCTAAATATAGAATGAACCTCCGCGGCCTCCCGCCACTTTCTGAAAACAAAACTTTCACAAAACTCTCCACTTCGCAATTTCAGGCTGTTGGTTCCCTTCTTAAAATGTCAAAAACGCAACTGGAAACGTGGCAGAAGTGGATGCCGACTGCGATGGAGGGTCAGGGTGTAGCAACACACGTTCCCCGTCACTTCCAAGGTGTTACCCAAGGACTGCTGAATGGGGTGGTCGGTGTTGGAAGCTGAAGAGGCTGAAAACCCGCCGAAGAGCAGATTTAAACACAAGGTGTGAATGTTCTTTATGTCTGACAGAAGCCGAAGCAGCGACAGCAGGTCGTCCAGAGGAAGCAGACGTCGTCCGAGCTGGTTTTCTGCAGGAAGCCAGATAATTGCTGCTTTGGAGGTGATTAAGCTGCTACGTCACCTTCACTTTATATCACCGAAGGGATTCTCCTCCTTCGTCCTCCCTTCCTTCTTATCGTTCTGTTCCTTCTTAATCTCCTCCCTCCTCATCTTCTCCTCCTTAATGGTTTCTTCTCTTCTCTATTGGATTTTTTGTTTACTTGTTTCAATTGCCGTTTTTCTTTATTACAGAAAAAAAGTGCTTTCGATTCCCACCTTCTTTTTATTTATTTACCTTCTCATCTTTGCCCTCCTCCTGTGAGGTTTCCATTTTCTCTTCCTCCTTCACTTTGACCTCACTTTTCTTCCCATTTCCTCTCCTCGTTGCTTCTCTCGCTGCCATCACCCTCTTTTCCCTCGATTTCATTCTTCGCCTCTTTATCCTCTCATCGTCCTCCTCCTCTTCTCCCTCACTTCCTTATTACACCTGCTTCCAATCATCCTCCTCTCCTTCTCCCCTACTCATCATTCCCTGTATTTCTTCTCTTTCCTTTCATTTATCCCCTTCATCCCTTCGTACTTCTCTTCCGTCATACTTCCTTTGTTTCATTCAAATTGTTTCCACCATTTTTGTGTTTTTACTTTTCCCTGTGAGCTTTTCTCTGTGAGCATCTTATACAAGTGATCCAAGTCGGATTCAACAAACTAGCTTAAATGGGCAGTAATCGCCTGTTTCAGTCTGAATCTGCACCACCTGTACCTGAGCAGCTGCCTGTTCTGCTCGGTTTCATTCACAAAAATATCACCCAGAGAAAAAGAACTTAACACCACAGAGCTCCAACAGACGGGAACCTAACAGACGAGGCGACGATATAAAGACAAGACGTCTCAATCGCCCCCTGGTGGCTGGCTGCAGAATAGGTCATAAATCAAGTTCATTGTTCAAGTGTGGCGTCATGATGGCAGCGAGATGGCAGCGCCCGTGTCCGAGATATTTTGGCTTTACTTTCACGCAGCGGGAGGAAGTGGAGAGGCGTCGGCCCTCTTTCTACACCGTCTGCGCACGTGGCAGTGTCTGCGCCTGAAGCTATTAGAACATAGAAATTCAGCGGCTAAACGACAAGCGGCACAGAGGCTGCTAACCTGTACCGTAGGCAGGTGATGTCACTCTGCCGGGTGGATTTTCGTCGTGACAGCGACTTGCAGAAAGACCCGGAGGCAGCTGTCGGACTGAGCGGCTCAGTTAGAAGCTGCCATAACAGCATAAAACAATCCTCCTCTCTGTCCTGCTTCCCATTCCTCTCATCCTCCTCCTGTTCTTCACTTCCTCTTTCTGTCCTCTGGATACTACTCTTCCTCGCCACCTCCTCCACCTCTTCTTACTTAATATTTCCATCCTTTCATCCCTCATCCCTGTCGGTCCTGACGTCGCCCCTTTGTGCTCGGAGCAGCTCGCCTGTTGAAAACAAGTCACACTGGGTAAAGTCATTAGACAAGATGGATGTGTTTGGAAGTGGATGAGAGGCCGTCTGTTCCGAAGGCTCGGGGGGGGGCTCTCGCACCCAGAACACCAGCATGACTCATCGCTCCGTCTTTGTATTTGCAAAGTTCATCTGGAGACACGACAACACGAGGAGATGCAGAGCCGCGGTGGCGATTCTGTCACATTCTGTGCCGCAGACATCAAGCCACCCATTTTCAGTTGCTTGCCGCGGTCTTGGTCACGGTGGCAACATGCTAAGCAGCAAAGCAGGCTAGTCCACCTCCACCTGGGGCATCCTGAGGGCAGGCCAGATGGCACATATAATCCCTCCGGTTTCTTCTGCCTGAGGTCTCCTCGCAGTTAAATGGGTCCAGACCTCAAGTGGCTCCTTTTTAACACAAACAAGCAGCGTTTCTACAACGAGCTCCTTCTGGTGATCTGCCCTCCTCAGCTTTTCCCTGAAGGGAGCCAAGGAAATCCTGTCGTATGAAAAATGGATATTACTAGGGATGTCCTGATGACGTTTTTTGGTACCCTCTGGCATCACTGAAGCTCAGTAAATGGGTACCAATGATGTTCTGGGTGGTTTTATTGCCCCGCTGCAGAACCCTCCGGTCCTGGGTCCTGCACATCCCATGCCTGTTTGTAACGTTTCCACTCAGGATGCTTTCTGTTGCTCCTCTGTAAAGATTTGCAAGAACCTACAACGAGAATTTTGTCTTAATCTCCATGACAGGTTCTCTGTTCTGTTTAAAAAAGCGTTTATCCGGCTCGGTCCACCTTCCGAGGGCAGAAACGTTCCCAGAGCATCGGAAAAGATGGGTGTCTGGTTGAGGAAGCCGCTTACATTTTTCTTACAGCGGACTACGTGACGTTTTGAAACACGAACGTCGACAGTCCACATTAATATTCATCTCCTCAATGAAGCACTAATGAATCATCTGCTTTGTTAATGGGAAACCGTTCAGGAGAAGCACTGCAGTCAGGGTTCTTAAAGGAGTCAGGATCTCAGTTTAATAGATACCTTCCCTCCTGTTCTCTGTGCTGTCTCTGATCTGCTGCTCTGTTGTTCATATTAACCGCGTCTTTAATCTTCCTGTTATTATTCTGTGTATTACACCCTACTGAGACTAAGACTGGACTCTGATGCGTTTTCAAATTCAATTGACCCCAATTGAATTCTCCAGCGGTTTCACACAAACAACCTTTGAGCATAATATGAAGGATGTCTTTTAAACCAGCACTCAGATGAGTTAACCTGTTCTCTTCACCATCTCTAAAGAGCCAAAACCTGATTATGTTTCTCTCCTCCTTTGCAACCAAGTGGCTCTTGAGGGTGGAACCAAAGTACAGAACATACACTTACTGTTCGACGGTAACCAAGGCCGAGTGTCGAGAGGCCGCCAGCAGAAACTGAGTTGTGGCGATGACCCGAGCGCAGACAGAGAGGCAAGGCAGCTAAGAAACCCGGCGATTCAGAGATCCAACCGAGAGGAAGTGACGTTGCAGAGGAGTTGGTGTTGTAGATCCAGGGGAGGCGAGAGTGATCCGAGAAAACCACTAGAGGGGAGACGGACAGAGTGAACCTTGAATCAAACAATCCAACATACAAGCACAAGATCATGAGAGATTATCTAAGCGAAGTCCACTACGTTAGCAGCAGCAAGTACCTATTCTAGTAGTTATGGAACTCTGTCACGTCTTTGCTCTGCTGAGGTTGGGAGGATCAGTTCATCAAATGTTGTGACTCGACCATGTCTCTAACAGTCAAACCTAAACTGTTAGAGACAACGGAGTTAAATAAAAGACGCGTTTGGTCGTCTAGGTTCAGGTGGTCCTGCACTGCCGTGTGAATTGAGAAGCAGAAGATGACTTTATTTCCTCGGAGATAGAATACAGACACAAACTGATTAGAACCAAACACAACAGAGCACCGAGAGGAGGAAATAATCTGTCAGCAACAAGTAACGAAATGCTCAAGATGTCCAGGTCGAAACTAATCAAACTCCATCTGTGTCGCCTTAAATCCCTGGTGCTTAGGCAGAAAGCCCAGGCAAGATGTCCAGATGCACTCAGATTTGGGTTTCTTTCTTGTCCAATTCAGCCTTTTTGATCATCTTAAAGACCCTGAAAAACCTGATTCTTGGTACTACTGCTATTGTTGTTTGTATTTAAAGTACAGGAGTACAAGTATTTGTAACAAAAAATCCCTGTAAATCCCTGTTCCACAGCTTCGTCATCATGGTGGCAACAATCAACACCTGGTTAGCTTTGGGCACCAAAACCAGCTGCTTTGGGTTCAAATAAAGTACGTTTGTATGCAAGTTAAGTTACGTCACATCACATGAGCTGCGACTTACTAACGTTACGATAAGGTAAAATAAGTCAACGTTGGCTTTTGGTTTAATGTGAACTCCTGAAACACAGCTTTGAGTTTTGTTGCCACACTCAAGAAACTGCTTCAAGAAACGTCAAGTTTCCCGAGTTAGTAAATGTCACTTCCATGATTATTGCTGCTGGAAAACAATGTAGCTGACGTTTCCTCAGAGCTCTGACTTCTGTTGATCATCATGCATCCAGCTGAGAACATACAGGTCTTTATTCTCAGGAGTATTTCCATGCATACTCGTCTGCCACGTACAGTAGCATGATTATGTGTTGCTGGTGAACAGCGCTGCACTTTGTCCCGACGCCACCGATCACATGTGCTGACAGCAGCTGCCCGTGTTGTTCTCACTCGAACCACTGTGGATTCTACTTTGTGCCATTATGCAAGAAGGGAGATGAAATGTTTGTGTGAAAACCGGAGGATGGACGGAGACCAGTGAGCGTACAGTTCGTCCCCCCACTTGTTATTCCCTGATGTTAAGGCTGTCGCTGTGCGTTTGCTGCCGTCAGTGGGATTACCGGGAGCAGCTCGGGCGTTAATATGCATCCACTCTGACATCTTGTAAGGTCGCTGCGGCTGTCTGGAGACGGGAGAAGTGGTGCAGGGCAGGCTCCCCGGGGCGTGATGGTGAATAAAAACACCCAGTTACGAACAGTCATGCATCTACACATGACCACACCTGTAGTCCCACAAGTCACGCACACGTTGAGGAGGATAGACCGAAGTGATGCAGTCTTTAATTAGAATTCCAACCATCAGTTCAGTTATGATGATAACTCAGCCAGAGCAAATATTTGACTCTTCTCCGCTGCTGCTCTTTGTATTCGTACGCTCGACCAGACGCACACCTGAGCGCTGCTCAGTGTAACCGCTACTCTGTCTGACACAGTGTCCATTTAATGAGTGGCATGAAGGCAGCAGGGACAGGACCCATATGCAGACGGGAGCAGATTGATGATTTATTTGCAGGAAGTGAACTTACAGGCAACAGGTAAGTCTAAGTCCAGAGACAAAAGCAGGAAGAACATCCACAGAACAGGGGCAAAACTGGAACATGGAAACTGAACACAAACTGAAATGGAAAAGAACCCGTACGTATAGACAAGGGAGGAATGAGGGCGTGAGGGGCAGCTACCAATCAGGAGTCACTCTGAGGTCATTTCAGTTTGCATTGAAAACACAGTGTGAACAACAGAAGCATGAAACTTTCTCAGTCATCTGTCTTGTTCTTTCTCCAAAGTGCACTTTAGTTTAAGGACTCGTAAACAAACCGCAGTGCAACGTAATCATGTGCAGTTCGATGAGCACATACTTCAAACGGACTTTCCAGTATCTTTATTTGCTCAGACGAGAGTCCGGTTTGCATCCAGGGTGTTTTTGTCCGCGGTCTCTCATGTGGATGATGATGGATTAAAGCCTGCTCCGTCAGATGGGCAGAGAGCGGGCGGATTAGGAGAGATGGTGTTTTCAGGAGTGCTTCAGTGTGAGTGACTACATGCTGCAGTGTTTTGATTACACACATAATAAAATACACAAACTGAGCTGCAATAACGTCGATTCACTTTACTTTGACTTCTGAACAGCTTTCACACTGTGCAGAACAAAGCAGACCAAAATGAACTTCAGCTGCGTGCTGCTAAATGCATTTCACTTTGCAGCAATTCAACGACCAAAAGAGGGAAAAACAAACCTGTTTCTGAGCTTTAATTTGGGGAATGAGTCATTTCATCTTTCGCTTTTTCATTTGACATGCAGCTGTTTTGTGTTTGTCATTTTGCTGCTAAATATGTTGAAGGCCTCATTGTTGTTCTGCTGCTAAACGTAGCTGAATGCTACAGCGTGTGATCTTAGAGTCATATCTGTGATCATGTTGACAGATTAGCTTTCAGTTTCCACATCCCACCAGGCAGTGATGGGAAATAACTGAGTACATTTACTCAAGTACGTTTCTTCAGTACAATTCTGAGGAACTTTACTTGAGTATTTCTGTTTTACGCTACTTTATATTTTCACTTCACTACATTTATCTGACAGCTATAGTTACTAATTACTTTTCAGCATAAGATTGTACATTGCAAACGCATGATTATCTAGTTGAGGTCATGTTTCCGACGTCAGTTGTTACTGAAGCAGCGCCGCCAAATAAACATTTCCCCTCTAAAAGTCTGGTTTCATGTAAATGACTTTCCGAAGTCCAAAGAGGTAAAATGATCCAAAGAAAATACGAGAGAAAAGTCCACAAAATTAATTTGTGCCTCATCAATAATTATATTGTTCATGTAATTAATAAATGGTTTAGCAATAAATCATTAATAATTTATCTCGTGACCCTATGGAGGAGTCCGACAAGCTAACTGTAAGCTATATACTGTAGTTATTTAGAGTTTAGAACATGTATATAATGCAACAGGTTCGATATCAGTGTGTTTAATACAGTGCAGTCACTCACTACACTTATGATTCATCACAGTAGATAGTGATTATAGTTCATGCTTGGTGTGATTGGTGAGTCCGTGTTTCTAATGCAGAGTAAAAGGTAGGTTTATTGCATGAAGCGGGATCAATAAATACACTGGCCGCTGGGTAAAGATAAAGGATGGTGGGATGGTCAATGTAACTTGTGCTTTTTCAAATCGCTTAAGTGCAAAATGTTGAATCTATATTGAAGCTTTGGCAGGAGTTATAGCCACTTCCTGTCATTTTCAGAGAGCAGAAACAGCTCCGGTTCATAAAGTCATCATGCACGGGGCAGGTCCGTGACAGCATCCAGTCAGCCTTTTGCACGTTGCCATCGAACTGTCCCTGCATGAGCAATTAAAAGACCCCGTGCTGGGACATGTGGGACCACTGCTGCTTACGTGAAATACGTGTGGTTCAGCAGCGTGTCTGAGTGTGTGTGTGAGAAATTGTGCAAGAAGTGTGTTGGCATGCAAGTGTGAAAAGCAGTGACACGTAGCAGTGCTCATGCTGGGTCTGGATCAGTAATGAAGACTGTGTGTTCCTGGACTCCCGTGGACCACAGCACACGCATGCAACCACAGTGCAAAAATAAAGAGAGACGTTTGCCAGAAGAAATATTTCAAAAATACATGTGAGAAGGTCCAAACCAGGGATCAAATATCTGAATACCAGGCTACAGGATTCGGGATTATTGGTCCATAGGGGGGCTATAACTCCAGTGAGTATTGGTCCAAACTGAGGCTAAAGAACCAGTTTTATGAAAAACCAACCTGAGAGTAAGAGTCTGTCTGTATTTTCTATCCTATTGTCTCATTAAAGCAGTCCATCTTGTGGCTGCACGGTGTCCTGGTCTGATGAGGCTGTAGTGGGTACAGATGCTGGTGCCTCTGCCTCATTAGACCTGGACCAGAAGGGTTTCCAGTAGTTTTGTCAGGGCCGGTCTGGCGTGACTCCTCTTGGTCTGATGTTTGTTTTTTATGTTATCAAGCTGATAAAATATGAAGTGGTGATTTAGAATTTCTTTTAATGTCCTCCGCTGACATTTGAAACACTGATTACAGGCCCCGTCACTTTTTTATTTCTTTTTATGTACAGTCTCGGTTTCTGTCTGTGGCTTTGAAACAGAAACCCAGGAGCAGTGGCTTCGTCTGGGGGGGGGGTGGTGGGCACGAAGGCAAAAAAAATTTGCCCCAAAAAAAAATTAAAAAAAACACACAAAAAAAAATACAAACCACAAAAAAAAAAAAAAATAACT
>JAVQJF010054851.1:0-62534 GCA_036023855.1 Gadopsis marmoratus | reverse complement strand
ATCCTTCTTCCGAGGGGAGCTGGAGCAGTGGTCAGCCTTCTATGGCGACCGGGGACCAACTCCAGTGCACATCCCTGTCCTGTCTTGGTCAGAGACAGGACAGGATAGATGCACAACTGGGGGCAAACTTAGGGGTTCAGTGTCTTTCCCAGGGACACTTTGACATGTGGACGGGAGGAGCTGGAATCAGAATACAAACCCCCAGTTAAGGCCCTTTCAGACATAACAACAAAAACGGCACCACCGAGCCTAAACCCATCCCATTTCCAATGACTAGGCGAGCTCACGTCCAAAGTTCAACCGAGGCAGTTAGCCAGACACAGAAGGCAAAATGGAGGAAAAGGTGATATTGTGTGTCTGAAGTCCCTGAATTGTACAACATAAGTTTATGCTCGTATCGAGACCCCGGGGGGGAAAAGCCTTATCTTGGTAACATGTTTCCAACTAAGTAGGTGGCAACAACAACATTATGTAGTCCCACTAGACGTTTTCAAAGCTCTGCCTATTTTGTTCTGTCCTCCTCGACTTCCCTGAACACCTAGTCAAAAAATAAAAGTATGACAAGCAAAAATGTAAAATCTGGCTGTTATTTCATTCTATCATAACCCCGTTTGGCTGTTTTAGCTTACAAACATGGACACGCATTACAGAGATTAGATTGATATTTTATTGCTTGCATTGTTAAACAGTATGTTTCACTTTTAATATTACAGGAAACATTCTCTTAGGATGGGGACTTGTGTGTTTGGCGACCGTAACGCCAGGGTTGCTGGAGTGTAAACTTTCCATTGTACATTAAAGCTTTTCTAGGCTCTGGGAAAGTTTTACAAACATAACAATTCAAAAGCGTTTCTAACATGTGATTCTAATTGTAATTACAATTAGAATACACAGCTACAAATAGGGACATAAATAAAAAAAATATTTGCAAACATGAATTCAAAAATGTGCTAAAAAGATTTATTGGCAGGGGCAAAACTACCAAAAATCTACTACTATCAAAAAAGCCACTGTGTCAGTAACACAAGCCCATGTTCTAATCATTATCATATAGAAAAGCCTTCGCAGCATATTAAGTCATTTTGCTGACTGTGTTTTGTAACATTAGTCTTTGATACGGATATTCAATCACCACGTAATCCTTTAATAAAGAGGAGAAGAACATCATTAAAGAGCCAGTGTTTCTGTTCCTTGGGGAAACGCAGTGAGGTGAACTGAGTGGAAACTCCGCCAGGCAACGGTGCCTTTCAGAGCCGGGCAGACGAAACCCTGGGAACTTCACTCTATAGACAAGTATTTTAAAGAGCCTTGAGAGCTTGCCTCCTCTTTCTGGTCAAATACACTTCTTAGACCAATTCTTCAAAGTCTGTATTTTCGGAAAAGAGAGGAGCCCTGGCATGAGCATGAAGACGTGAAGGCTTATTTCAGGGGGGTCTATATAACATTTGAGTGGGCCGTCTGAATGTGGGTCATTCTACTTGACAAACACAGTTAATCCACCTTTAATCTAACTTCTCACCATTTTCATAAGAAAGAAGAAACAATTCAAGATCCAGCCAACGTGTGTGTTGACGCGCACACATCCAAGTGTGTCAATCTGCACATGTTGTTCTTTTAACTGACAGGACAGAAAACAACGCATGGTGTGAAGCTAGAAAACACAGCAGTCTTTATTTACGGCTGTGTGCGAGCTTACTGAGGATTACAGAACAAACAGCTAAAAAATGTAATGCTCACTGAAAGAGTCGCCACTGTTTAATTTCACTTAATCTGATCTAAGCATGGGACATTGTGTTATCCACAGTTGGTCAATTAAGAATCCCAGATCACTTTCGGTAGTCTTCCTCTCTCTGTTCTAATGAGCCTAACTGAAGGTGTGAAATGAGTCTCAGGGAGCTGCTGAACTTTGACTTTGGAATACCATTTTTATTTGGGCATTTTAGCACAAAACTCTTGAATGAAAATGCGACATGAGGGCACAGCTGCACATTAGATTAGTAAGACACAGTACAAAAACTAAACACAATTAGTGATGAACTAAAATCATGTAGAGTCTGAAATGATAAACGTTGGTATGTGCACCACTTTAACACCAATAATTCACACATTTTGTCATCGGTATAATTTACCATAAATGAACACTGAACTGCTGAAAACACTGGCAGTCTCCTCTACAGGCTACCAAGCTCTCACACGAACACAAAACGTCTAGCATCTTAAGGCTGGGGGAGATTTCCCGACCAGAGTGCAGGTAGATCAGATATGAGAACAGGAGAATGCAGTAAAGAAAATTAAGGGGGAAGGCAATATCAGCAAAACTGTGCTGAAACCCAGGGTTGTGTCATGCTTCATTAGCAGGGTTATCTCACTCCACTACAGCAGACTGTCCTCCACACACACATACACACACAGACCAACACAATAAACATGCACACCTATTCCCTGTGAGGGCTGACAGCACATTGAGCTCTATACCAGGGCCAAGTCTGTTTGTTCAGCAAAGTCAAGTTTGCCCCAACAACGATCAAACAGAGCTGCACAGAAATATACTCCACTGGAAGAAGGGGAAGAGAGGGAGCAGACATGGGTTACACATCAATCCCACACACACACACACACACACACACACACACACACACACACACACACACACACACAATATGATATACCAATTCTAAGCCTCCTGGAGGTCTAATCTCCATAGAAGAATCACAGCTCCTTGGCATCCACAGTTGAGTATCACACTGTCACTAATACATGATGCCAGACTCAACACACTGCTGAGTGAGGCTCCCTTTTGCAGCTTGATAATAAGAAATAATCATCCAACAAGTTGGAACTGCTAATAGGCCACATGGGACACTCATGTTTTATTCATTAGGGGGCGTATGCACACACACAAATAGAGCACTTACAAGGTGCATGCACACTCATTTTATAATCAGCAAACTCTTAATCACGTACCGACCGTGACAGTCAGGTTAATGCGCTGCTGCTCTTGTAAAGCAATAGCTAATTGATGCAGATTAAGAGCACTGTGTTACAGGAAACAAACCTCTTATTTGAGAAAGAGTATTCAAGATCAGGCCACCCCTGATCTCTTGATGCATCTGCACAAAGTTCAAATCCTCCCCACTCCAAGCCTCCTTGTAAAAGCACTAGACTGACTCATCTGTACACCACACCACATACTAACATCTGTGACTCCAATACGGATTTAGAATTTCTATTTTAGCAAATGAGTTTACAATGTACTTAGCAAATGTAATAATCTCTGTAACCTCAAAGTGGTGTTTTATGCTTGTTGGTGGACATGGTTAAGACTCTTGGTTAAGACATCATTGAGTATAGTGACACTGAGCCATTTGTTATCATTTGTCCATGACATCTACGGTTACATCCCATGGTTTTTGCCTGCATTTCATGTGTTCTATTTTGAAATCTTTCCAGTCTGGCCTCTTTAGTTCCTGCCCTGATGTGTCATTTATTGGCCACACCTGTTCCCCAGTGCTCACCTGCCCTTGATTCCCTCTTTAGTCTCTATTCGATATATACCGGTTCCCTTCCTATGTTCTTTGTTGCTCCATACTGTTTGTACCTCTGTGTATATATTGAATGACCTCTATATGTGGAAGGTGGTGGGTGATATGGGTAAACTCTTATCACGGTATATGCAACTTATATTGCAATATAGAACAATTTATCATTGTTATCAATGTGCATCTCTTTTTGGCTAATCCAGTTAAATACCACAATGCACAATTACTGCCGGTTTTCTCACTTTTGTCCTGCTGAATTGTCTGGATGTTATATCCCTGTTGTAGCTGCGATCCCTCTTTGTCATTTGCTTTGGACTGACAGTAAGTATACAGGCTCCTGTGAGTGCTCCCCTGTGGCAGCTAGCCACCTGCTCCAGCGTTTAACAGATGTGACGGCACACCAGGGCTGATCTGAGCCTACACAGAAAATACGGATCAAATCGTTGTTTTTAGTGCTATCCTTTTAATGACCCTGGTCTAATTGTAAGAGAAATTCCCATTTTCTGGCGATCCCTGCTTTGTGTCTATACGCCGTCTGTGTCAAGCCTCATTACAGGGACAGCGGCTTCATGTGGCTTCATGTGGCCGAACAAGCTGAGTTGCATCCTTGATAGTTCTATTTTTCTGGTGACTGCTTTGACAGGGGTCTGGGTCCCTAACGGGGGGAGGGGGTCAAAGGTTTGAGGCGATGAGGGGCTGTCTTGTACAAATATTTCCCTCTATTTTTTCTGTCTGGTCCTGAAAAAGTCATACTGAAACCATCTGGCGCTATGACAACATGGCGTCTTGAGCTGAGCATGGCATCTTTGCAGCCTTCAATCAGAAATATGGCTAATTAGGCAGTGGAACTTGGAAAGCTTCAGATAGGAAATGCTCCAGCAGGCTCATTTGTTAACGTCTATTGCACAGCATGTTTTTGGTTTTCAGATGCGGTTCCTCTGCAGGCAACAGAGAAAAATCGACAGACAGAGACCTAAGAAAGCAATAGACTTAGCAGACAAACAATAGTCCAGATCAGTTCAGCATGGCTCACAGCCTCAATAGGTAGCTTGTGCTGAGGCACTAATTAAGCCCTGAGTCTTGTAAGAGCCGCAGCACGGTGCCACAGCCATTATAGAGTGCTTCGGGAGAGATTTAGAGCCCTAGGACTGTCAAACAGAGTTTCCAAGGCCTCTACCTTGAAGTCCCTGACAAAAGCGGCTGAGCTTACATCTCCACATGGTGCTTACCTTTGGCTTTGAAGAAAGGGCTGAGGGGTTCATCGCTGTCAGGAGGGTCAAGTTTAAAAGGGATCGCTGATCTTGCCACAGCTTAGGCCTTTAATGATAATAACGAAAAGGGAAAACGCTTGCCATGTTGGCTGCATTTGATAGACCTTTAACAAGTCTTTAATGTTTGATCTCCAGGATGGCTTGAGCATAAGTGCAATTCCTTCAAGAAAATGTGTGCAGATACCAACACTCTTAATTCTATCCAAACAGGCTACTAAGGCTACCAAATCAAACGAGTACTTCTAATCCTGCCAGGATTGATAAAATGCCTTCAGGTAAATGATGTACAGTCTGACTATTTTTCATGCTTCCAACATGGGAGTTGCTGCTAAGGTGTTTAATGAACTGGAAAGATTTCAAGTGCTCATGGATTATTTAGTCCTCAGAGATGACAGGCAGAGCAGAGTGGGCGCTGTGCCAGGCTCACAGATCAAGAGGATCTACCTGTATTATCAGTAAGGAGAAATAAGACCTCCCAGAATCCCTCTAGAGGTACAGCTTGGGATGTGGTGACACGGATTTCATTCACCGCCATCTACTGTACCATGGAAAGGCACATAACCACACAAATGTTTGATACAGTTGATACAAAGCAAAAGTTTGAGTCTTGTGGCCATGACCAGGAAATCAGACTTTAAAAAAATCTTCACGGTGCTCTCAAAGAATCACTGCTAATGTTTGCTAGTAAATGAGCATTCAGTCATCATTACCGCCCGAGGTCAGTCATCAGGGCAACACTCAAGTCAAGTTGCAAGTCCTTGATATTATGGCCCTGTTGAGACACATTGCATTAGAATGTGTCTCCATATGCAATCTGAACTTCACATTCACTATCTTTGTAGGGTGCTATGAGATCACTCTGTTATGATATAGCGTTATATAAACAAAATTGAATTGAATTGAATTGGCCACCGCAGCGTGACGGCTGTTAAGTTTCTCCAAAAGTTGATTCATTTTCAACTTTTTGCTGTAGGGCCACTATGCTGTTCCACAGCCTAAATGCACTACCCAGGTTCAAATGAATGGGAGGACTGGCGTTTTTGCCGCAGCACCTGGTTTGTTCTGAAGCCCAAGTCCAAGTCCAGTTCCAAGCCTTAGCAAATGCAACATGCAAGCCTTTTACTGTAGCTGACATGACCATTGTTACAACATCACTGGGTTGAGTTGACTTTAGTTTGAAGTGTTTTGCATACATAGCTGAGATCAAGTGCTTCACTGCAGTTTGTAAAACCTACAGAAAATATACAGGTTGTGCTATACAATCAACTATACAGTAACCTACAGCACTTAACCAATCATCAGTTAACCAATGCTAGTTGTAGATTATGAATGCACAGTCAAGTAGGACATATGTAATGATTAAACATACAAAGTGTGTCAGTGGGCTGGACCAGTTGTGTCTGCTTTGTAATGCGTTCCGTTTTAGATTGGAAAACTCACCGTTTCTCATCATTCTGAGTAAATAGACAAACAATTAATGGCCTAGTTGCATTATTGCTGTAATCTAGTCACGCTCTTTGGGTTAAAGGGAAATAACTACACATCCAAGATGTTGCCTTGGAACCAGATCACAAGTGATCAAGACTTTAATTTAATGTGTCAAGTCTCAAGTCAAAGCCTCAAGTCACAAATTCATATTTTGGCAACTTCAGCTTGACTCAAATCCAAGTCTACAGCTCTGCCTGATGATAAGAACCAAAAATAGAAACGTCCAAACTAGAGCTGTGCTTCTCTTCACCTGACTAAGGAAAACCTTTTATGTACCTTTCAATTCTTTGGTTCCTCACATCTGAGGATAAATGAGGAAACATTGACTGTCAAATGGTTGGTTGAATGATGCTTCCAAGAAAAAGAAAAGCAGAGCTGCATCAATTCATTGTTTAAGTAATTTTTCAAGCGATAATACCAATTGTCTCTGTATCAAGCTTTTCATTTCTGAGCATAGGATGCTTTTCTCTGTTTTGTTAATATAAACTGAATATCTTTGGATTTTGGACTATAAAGAACAGGCTCTGGAAAACTGAAAAACATATTTTGACTATTTTCTGACATTTCATGGACTAATGCTTAATCAAATAAGCAAGAAATTAATCTGCAGATTAATTGATAAAGAAAACAATCAGTTGCAGCCCTAAAGCAAAGGTTTTTCAAGGTATCTACCTTTTCAAAAACATCTTGGCAAATATGAAAAGAATAAGTGTCTCAGCCAATATTCAAACAAATTCCTTCCATAACTCTTCCGTGAGCATCACTATTATTAGCCTTTTTATATATACAATCACAGTGCACCAGAAATCATCTGTGTTATCTTTGCTGTCAGTTGATTGGCTTGTCATGTTGAACCCAGTGCAGTGACTTTTTCTACAGAGCCTCAGTGGCAGACGGAGTAACTGGCGAAAGCAAAGGCTGTTGTGAGACAAACGGAAGCAAGTGAAAAGCCTGCCCGTCCGGGATTATTGACAGGCAAGATGACACTGTGACTGACGAGAAGGCAGAACAAAAGAAGTGACAGCCCTCTTCCATACACCATGTTTCTGCTGTTATTAGTTGTCGGTTGGGGGCGGAGGAGTGGAGGGCTTTGTGACCCCAATATTGGCACCCATAATCCATTTATTATGCCACTGCATAACAGCCATCTTTTCTTTGAGACAAGCCAAAACCTTTTAGTCTTTTTTTTTTCTTCACGAACCTGATCAAAGCCTAACTATTTGCAGGAACAATGTCAGACTCTCTGTGTTATCTTCCACTGATGGGAGCGAGCTGTTTGGTTTTTTGTTGTTTTTATTTTTAGGGGAGAAAAATGAGTCCACAGAGAGAGCTTGATCATTATGTTCATTTAAACCAGCCACCCGGCACCCTGTGCAGTAAATGGAGATGTAATTTGGTGTGATACGAGAATAACACTTGGCTGGGGTCCATTATGGATGAAAAGAAGGAGACCCCCCCTCCCAAATAAAAAAAAACAGATTTGAGGGTGCTACAGAAACCAGTCCTCAAAGACGTGCAACACAGTCAGTCAGAATCGTACACTGTCTGCTGTCAGACGGGCCGGTGTTTTCACTTATTAGACTGGACTGGCACTAGAATCCAAACCCTCCGATGAATAAACCAGCCCTCTGAGCGAGTTGTCTCAAAGTTGACACCCGAAGCAAAGCCTGCAAAGAGCAGAGTGGCAACATGCTGTGGGTTTTGTTCTGGGCAACTAAATGCCAGTCACAGAGCAAAGCATTACAGCCACATTTTCTCCACTGAAGGAATACATAAAACGTCAGTCAGCGTCAATCTGACTGCAATACGAAAATGGTTTTGAGAACAGTGCTGAAAATGGTGGGTTCATACTGAGGGCAGAGGAGGCTCAGAACAGTACAGAAGATGGTTCATTGCTTTGACATTCTGAACAACTTCTGGGGAATTTAAAGAAAAAATTACATTTGAGCATTTTCAACACCAACATCACCAAGATGTTTAAGAATCAACCAGAAATGTACTTATCTTTACCAAATAAAAGCAACATGCACATTTAAAAATCCTAAACCATGAATTTGTATTGAATGCATTTTGAATTTCAGGATTGTGGCAACTAATGATTATTTTCATTATCGATTCATCTGTCAATGTTTTTCAAATGATAAAATTGTGCCTATCACAATATCCTTGAAGTCCATGTTGATGTATGGAGATTATTTGTTTTGTCTGACCAACAGTCCAAAGATGTTCAATTTACAATGATATATAACATTGAAAAGTAGTCATTATTGTCAATTCTACATTTGAGAAGCTCAAACCAATCAATTCATTGTTTCAGCACTAATCAGGATTGTACCTAAGAACTGTCTAAAACACACAAAAGAATGATAATAACCTGTTCTGTTATTTCTCTCATGAAAACATTCTCCCCGTGTGTTAATGGTGCATCCTGCTCTATTATCTTCAGTGGGAGAAAATGTGCACAACAAGCACCGAGTGTTAAATATAAACTTTAGTGAAAGTCAAACAGGGGTTAAAGCCGGAAAGCTCAGAGTCAGCATTCGGTTGACAATAAGGAGGTGGGCAGTGATCGGCACACACTAGCAGACACATTGAGAGAGCTGTCACCTCTTCATCACCCCCTCCTTTAAGCACAGTGCGCCACCTCTCGCTGACCCCTGCGGCCAGAGTTCAGCCTGCTCAGCAGCAGGAGCTCCAGCCGGCAGAAACGCCACTCTACTTTACTCTACTCAGCTGGTGACCCCAGAGACGTGAGCAGACAAAGTCAGAAAACACAATAAAAGACAAAAAAAAACTGGCCTTGCAGCAAAAAGTACAATATCACAACCCAGAAAGAGTCTTCCTGAGTCTTGGTCACGGTACCTGGCAGACTTCATAGAGTAGTTTATATTGCTCCTCAGGCTTCTGCAGGGTACAGACGCTGCATCCCATGGTGGAAGAGATCACACCATCCGGGCTCTCCCTCCAGCCACTCAGAGAGGAAGAGAGTGGAAGCAGATACCGTCTTCTCCTCTCTGATCAGACTCCCTCTGTGTCTTTTTTCCACAGCCACACGACGACTTCGGCTGACGGGATTGACTTCCCCCCAGCTTGTGGCTGTATCTCCCTGCTCAGGCTCGTCTCGCTCTCACACACACTCCCCCCCCCCACCCCCCCCTCACATGCTCTCTCTCTCTCAGACGCTCTCTCTCAGCCTTCTGCTGAGCTTATGGAGGTCAGTGCCAGAGCTTGGCTATATACACCCCCTCATGTTTATTAAGCAGCCACTCGTTGATTATTCACGGGAGGGGGGGGCTAACTCATGAATGGTGTTCAGCCAAAGAGGCTGAGTCGTATTAATTAATAAGCATCATTAGATCTATTGTGCAGAAACAAGTTGAGTGACAGAAAGGCTTTTCATTTCATGTCAAGACTAACGTTCCTCTCAAAAGGTCCCAGACCAGCTTGTTTAGCAGCTCCAGACCTTTAATTTGAAATCCAGTGCGACAAGAAGAGATTCATCTGTGTCAATGGATTAAGCACTAAATATTTGTGACTTTTGCGTCCAAAGCTATGCTCTGCAGCTTTGTTGCAGCATACCCTTTCCATGGCCCAGTTACATTAGCACTTGGTGACCTCTGGTATACTAATCCGGCAGACACAGACACTGAGAACTCTTTCCCTATGTATTTCTCCCCAAATACACAGGCACAAAGACAGGAAAACAAATAAACCAGATAAATATTTATGCTGGCCCCCTCCAGTGCAGCCGGACAAACTTTACCCAGCGGAGCATCTTATTTCACACAGTACCGTTCCGTTCCAAACTTCTACGTGTCCACTGCCCTTTGTGCAGAGTATGGCTGCGTACACCAGACCTGGCGTCTGTCCTGCTGTTTGCTTTGGTGCCACACGACCAACCAAAGATAACCAGAGATCGAAAACCTTTACACTTGTACAGGCAGAAGATGTGATATTGTATCAATGCCAATGACGCCAGGGCAGTATTTGACCCTTGACGTCTTCGTTTACAACATCCCGATTCAAGTCCCACTCTTGTTGTAAAATTCAAAAGAGCTGTTTCAATTAAGTCCACGGTGCTAAGGCACATACCTGGATAGATTTCATGGCAGGAAGGGGATGGTCCTGTGGGAGAAACCCAGACTGTTGGTGGCATTTCCTCCTGCCAGATGTGTCCACTGATCCCTATCTATCAGCACTTCCACAGCTCCATAGCACTTCAACAAGACAGCCGCATTATTAGCAAGGCTTGAAGGTTTCCAGTCAAATGTCAAACACATTTATGGAACTTTTTATCCATTTTTGCCACAGAGAGCAAATGTGATGCCTGAAAGTCGACTAAAGCTACATGAGAAATAACGAGCAAAAGGTTTGCTGTTCTATGGTTTCAACTAAAAATGAAGTCCCACTCGCACCGTTACTCCACAAATTGATGTTGCAACTCATATTGTCCATTGGTGTGATGGTATGTACAGCCTTTCTGGAATCATTTTATTTATGTATTTTGTTAAATTGACCTTTTTCCCCTAATTTTAATTGTACATACTAACACTTGGATGGGAAGTCGGCTGGTGAGATAAAATGTTTCCATTTAATCCCTGTGTTTGTATTCTGCCCAAGAGCAATTAACCAAAGACTGTCTTTGGTTAAAAAATTCTCACTTTATTTCCCACATACCATAACAACACAGAATATTGGACGGTCTAAAAACAGAGGCCTTAAAATAAGATCCTTAAGGCAGAAAAGGTGGTGGTGACAAAAAGTTGCCTCTGGCAAACTGAAGGTATCTGTGTGAACTTACCATTCATAATTATTGCAGGCTTTGATTGTCTGGGTGCAAGGCTCAAACGTTCATCCAGAGTAGCATGAAAACTAATTCTATGCTCACATTAGCGGTACTGTTGTGCCTGGGGCTGGGATCAGTGGAGAGTTTTAGCCTGCGCTCTTGCCCAGCTAATCTGTCTTTCACACCGAGATTATCCCATTCACAAAGTCAAAACAGAGACAGCACTCTGATATGGACAACTGCACTAAAGGTTATGCCAACAACGAATAATCAGCAGCGGCAAAATATGGAGCAGAGACGTCCACAACCACAAACAACGTGTCTGCACACTGTCCGTCATTGTGTTCAGGGATTTAATTTTCTCATTGCTGATTAAATTTCTTGCCCTCTCTGGTCCGTTTCCTCCGTCCCTGTGGTGTGGTTTGATCTGTGGGCTCAGAAGGGAGACACACACACTTCAGCTTTTTATAATTGCTGGTCTAGACAATGACACGTGTGTCAGAGGTTTATATCTCAGCGGAAGCGAGACCAAACGATAATAATGTCATGTGGTTTGTTATAATAAACATTTTTTGCTGTTGTAGAGACGAAGGCTAGAGGTTACCACATCCCCTCCCAATTAGCAATGTGGTTCTCGGGTCCTGTGCATTTGATCAATGCTTGGTTGGATCATTCATATTCATAGAGGCTGCGTGGTGTTGTTTCTGCGTCCCAATGGGCCCAGTTTAAAAGTCATGGATTCAACTAGAGCCACAACGGGATCAGGTGGTGACCGCTGCAGCGTAGGCCATCGCTGTGTGGTGTATAACTCTAACACATCATCTTCCCTCCCTCTGAGCTCCTTATGCTCCTCACATAAAATGGACAATTTCACCTTAAGAATATGGCTTCTACAAACAAAGCTCACAGTTGCTATTTGAGCTGCAAGTAATTAGTATTTGTATTATTTACTGGATTAATTGACTGATTATTTACTCAAAAAAAAGTGAAAAATGGCTGTTACAGTCTCCCAGAACATGAGGTAACAACTTAAGTTAAACCAACAGTCCAAAACACAAAAAGATTCAACCTCTTGCAACTGTTGGGCATCTATAATTGACATAACTCAATAATTAACATGTTATGATTAATTTTAATATGTGCATAAACGGAAGCACAAACACAACAATTTACTGTTTTATGGATGCTATTTGCAAGCCAAGAAATATTCTGGGAGGTAACCCCTCCGTAAAATGCCAAATGTACTATTCTTTTGATTGACTATATTTAGAATAATTGTATACATGACTCTCACTGTCCTCAGTCCACATGATGGCATTACTGCAGGTCCATTGAAATTAATGGAATCTGACCTCAACATTTCAGGTTTCCACGTGGCAAAGAGCCAAGCCATTTATCTCTACATCATGGAAAGCGAAATCTCACTGATCAAAATGGGGGAAAGATTTACAAAAAAAACTGGACTTAACAGGATGTGGAGCCTAAGTCTGCAGAAGGTGACAACGTGGCAACATATGAAGAAACAGGACACCGGTGGCTGATCGTGATAACACAAGGAAAATGCATGCTGTCCAGGTCGTCTCACACGACTCTAATGCACTGTCCAGACGGCAGGATGAGGGGAGGAGGGAGGGAGGATAGAGTGACGGGGAAAACCAAATTGGCTACTTAATGTAAGTCCATGAAGAGAACGTGGTAGTGCGGCATGTCTGTTGTATAGAATGTCATTGTTCTGTGTACTGGCTGGGACTCGATTAACGTCACTTCATGCCATGTTACTTGAGGTCAGAAGAAAGGAAACAGGATTTTCCACTACTGTTTTGTGAGGTGAAACCACAAATGCTGAATAACATAAAAATGAGGATGGATAGAATTAATGTTGTTTTCCCCCCCCTTATTAATAAGCTGACTCACATTAAATCAATTGGTGCCAAATTTTGGTGACTAAGAGTGGGAACCGGTACCAAATTCCAGTACCGGTATCGGTTCAAATGTTAACGGTACCCAACCCTACATTTGGTGTCTGTATAAGTGGATGTGATCCACACATGTGAAGTTGGCATGCTTGTAGGTGTGCACAGCTTGAGTGGGTACAAATTTTGGGGCACTGGCAAACATGACCTTATAAAAGTGACATGTGGAAAGTATACATTTCCCTTAAGTGGTCAAACATCCATTGGAGGGGTCCCAATGATTACAGGAAGATTAGTTTACTTATCATGAAGCGTACTACTCAGTCGGGGGAAAACAGTATAACATCTTCCGAGTTACAAGTTGGAGGTGTAGAAAGACGTATGCATAGAGGGTCTTACAAAAGACGCTATTATGGTTAACAGGTTTGGTCCGCATAGACAGGGTTAAGAAGGCTTCCACTGATTTGATTTTGGCCATAGCTTAGTTTGATTGAGTCCTCATATCGGCCCTTTAATCTGTAGAGGATATGAGAGGAGAAGGGAGCTACAATGCCACTGTGTTAATGGCGATACCAGATGAACCAACAGGAGTGGCAAGATAGAGTGAGAGTTAACACAAGGGATGTTAAAAGAAGGTGTGAAAGAAGACAGACACACAAGATGGAGAGTGACGCGCAACCCAAAGAGGAGGGAATGGGGAAGAAACACAAACTAAATGTGTGGAGGAGTTTAATGAGTCTCCAGTTCCTCTCAACTGTACCGCTGGGGGATGAGCGTGCGAGGATCAGTGTGTATGTGATGTGGGTGTGATTGTGTGTGTAGTCACCTCTGAAACACTGGGCTGTGCATAATTTATCAGACAGCTGTCAGCTTTGTACTCCTATTTACTCTGCAAGCCAGATTCTGTGCCAACAGGGAGCCAAGCCAGCAGGAATGACAGCCACCGAAACAGTTTAATTAGAGACTCAAACAACTAATAATGCCATTACTATCACTTCAGTGTAATTACTTAAGTATGAGTAGATGTTAACAAGACTCATATGTTAAAACACTTTGATAATGCTCCTCTCACACAAAAATATCCAATCTATAAATAACATTGGATATTTCTGAGTTTCGAGTCTTTTTATTTTGTTGTTAAGAGAGGATGCAAATCTGTAAACCTGTTTTCTTTTTCTCCAAGTTCCCTGAGGCTGTTTCCCATTATCAACGGACAGTAAAATGCACATCATTTTGCTTTGGGCTGAATAAAAATCACCTTCATTGTTTGGGGTTTGGGGAAAAAAACTGCTTCAGGCATTTGTTGTGGTGCGGTCACTGAGGTGGTTTACACAAACATTATGGCACAAAAGCAATTATCAGTTTTTGCGTGGTGTTCATCAGACTGGGACCTCTGTCACTGCCAAAACATTACCCACTTTTCAAAAAGAAAATTCTATCAGGCCCTTCCAAGTAAAAACAGCTCTCTGGCTTTCTAAATGAGCCAGTATTGGCGCAAAGATGTGTTTAAGTGTAAATGATTTGGTCTTAGTAAAGACAGACTAGCTCTAGCTATGGATATCTTGGACTGTTCCCCAGCCGACCATCCCACAACCCCCCACCACCTATGAGAGACCTGTATTTAGCTCCATAATAAGGCTAGCAAAATTACCATCTAATTTTTGCCACTATAAAAATGTCTCCACTACCGTGTGATGGTGAGGTACTGTATAATAAAATACTATTTACAACTAATTATCCAAATGCCACAACATTCATGCAGGAGGTAACTCATGGCACTTGTCAACACAGTTATTAGGCAGGATATTAAAAGGAGTTCATATTTCATCCCTTCTCCTGTACTGAGAGCTCGATGATGTGACTCCACTCTGAGGCTCCCTGTAGGGCTCTGCCAACTGTGGAGTCCACACAGAGTTCCTGTCACCAGCTAATTCCCCAAGCCTTCATCACTCCTGGCTGCTCCAGCACGTTGGCAGCGGAAGCCTCTAACTACACAGAGTGA
Organism: Gadopsis marmoratus; assembly: GCA_036023855.1. Classification (NCBI taxonomy): domain Eukaryota; kingdom Metazoa; phylum Chordata; class Actinopteri; order Centrarchiformes; family Percichthyidae; genus Gadopsis; species Gadopsis marmoratus. Next base: position 47,535 of record JAVQJF010054851.1, on the reverse strand, counting down.
GGAAGTGTGGGCGCACACACTGCTGCTACAGTAGGCAGAGGTGGTAGCCTATAAGGTGAAATGTGGACTGAGACTGCATAGAGGCAATCGGATAAGCTGGACAAAGCGTGTCACAAATGTTCCAATTTTGAAAGATTTTTACAGCTTTAGAGCTGCATTTGTCAGTTGAGAGTTGAATCCACTTACGAGTGGGTCATCCGTTAATTGCAGTGTTGGCGGTTCGATTCCCTGGCTCCTCCTCTCCACATGTTCAAGTGTCTTTAAGCAAGACACTGAACCCCAGTTGCTCCTGATGGTTGGAAGAGTATGTGTGTATGTGTCTGAATAGGCGAACGAGACGCAAACTGTAATATGCATTGGATAAAAGCTGTATAAATGCAGCCCGTTTACTTTACCAGGGACTTAACTTAAGGTAGGCGATGTATTCACATTTCCCACAGTTGGCCTCTTCTGAATGGCAATACTCGAAGGTGGGGCAAATAGCCGGCCGCAATAGCCGCCTCCTAGCTGCTATTATGGCCGGCTCAGGGTGGGCTACACTCCCTAGCCCACCCTGACCTCTCTTTTGCGCATCTTTGCAGTCACAATGTAATTAATCTTAATGTGAAAGAGTGACTGCATTTTCATACAGTCTCTGCTCAAAGGTTATCATGATGTTACACTCGGTTATATAAGTGATGAAAGTACCATAGATGTGTAAAGAAATATAAAAAGACCTAGCGTGAAGTTCACAGCCTGCTTACTGCTAACACATCCAGTCAGTCGCTGCATGAAGCGGGCGCGCCAGTCCAATTGTCGGTTTCCGAAAAGTTACAAAAATTGTCGGACACAGCCCCCTCTTTGAAAAGTCAGAAAAGGTAGGGGTTTTCAAATGCTGTTTTCAGATGCTGACAATTAGACAAGTACTTTGTTTGAAGCCACTAAAGTTTTGCCCCAGAACACCTTCATGACTAGCTTCTACTTTGGATTACAGTTGTAACTTACAAACCAGGACACTTTGGGAATTGGTTGTTGGTCCAAAACAACAAAGGTACTGTACTAATTTACCATGTGGTTTATTCTGGAATATGGAAATAATAGCGGACCCCTGGACAATGTCTGCATGTTATGGCAAATTTGGTTTAGTTCCTGTAGTGGAAAGGGGGAATATATCAACCTGTTTGAGTGAAAGGTTCTGAAGAGTGAGTTATAGCCTAAGGTCCATATTCGGCCCTCAGTCTCATTACATTACAGTGCTCATCCAAATGAAAAGCTCTGAGTGAGAGCTGAGGTCATTGACAGGTAAGTGACAGACATGTTGGTTGACATCACTCAAGTGTCTCAATACCCAGACGGATAGCCGAGTTTAACTGCCCAAAGTCAGCCGTGATAAATGAGCCGACCGCCCTGAGGGGAGGAAATACTATCTTTACACACATTCATGTCTTTAGCACTCCACTAGAATTTGATGAAATTGCTGGTAATGCTAACTGGATTTCTTGACCAGTCAGTAAATCTCTTTGCTACGTGACCCCAGGGCCATTAGTCAGGCCGAGGTAGTGACCTCAGAGGCCTTATGGGTTTCACAACTCCCTGATGTTTTTGCAGATCTAGTCAGCAATTTCAAAGCGAGATGTCTGCTCCTCTTCAGGCTTCAGTGGCTGCCAGATGGCACTTCTAAAACACTGACTTTGACTGAAAGTTACAACTTCCTATCTGGCCAAATAAACCTTTACAGAGTTCATACACAGGCAAGATGTAAGAGCTTTTATCCATTTAAAAATGATCTTGATCCCTTGGCAGATAAAAATGGTTCAGACCACTGAATTTCTGCACTTTAATACTTAATAATACTTAATAATATTAATAATAATAATTATTATTTATATTATATTTCAGATCCCAAGAAAAGGGCACTGAGGTAAATCCAAATACTGGAAGCTTCCAACATTAATGTTATGCAGTAACTGTGGTTTAGATGAACACTGTCTCTTTAACTATTCCAGGATTTTGAAGAGGTGTGAAATGACAAGTTGTACACTGGATATCATCATTAACCAAGAACTCCCACAGGATACCTGACACAATCTGGTTTGATGATGAAGGCTGACCTTTTGGATTAGATGAACCACAAAATTCATTTTCTCTACCACTTGTACTTTGAAAGTTAAAATGTCTTTGAGCGACACATTTAGCACTGATATAGTGAATTCAGCTTATCTGCCCTTGCTCTTTATACGTTATCCTATCCATATAGCTCAAAGGGTTGAGGTTTAAAATATTTCGTATTGCACGATTGCATTGTTCTACGGAGCCCCTCTGGGGCCACATGGTAGAAAAAAAATAATCAATGTGTAATCCGAGCGCACGGTTTTGCAATCCGTGCGCACGGATTGCGTGTTTTTCTACACAGCAGCAAATGGAGCCGACCATTACGTATTAAAATGAAATGTACATTTTAGATTTATTTCGGTTAAATCATTATGCATTTAGCCTATTTTGCATTTTACTGGCCTTTGGGTAAACGATCAAGCATCGAATATTAACGTGAGAGTTGCCTCCTAATGCTCGTTAACCAAGCTGCCACTGGTTTAAAATTGAATTAATCTGTCAAATTTCCTAAAATACATTTGGGGAAGAAAATGTTTAAATTAAAAGATTTAAGAAAGTTTCAAAGGTGAAGACATTGTTGGGTGAATGCCATTGTCATGATTACTGTTTTACTACACATTTGTAACCAGTGAATATGTATAATTGCTATAGAAGCAATTCGCAGTTTGGATGTTGCAGGATTTTACATTACGGACTCTGCAAACAGTCATGGGTAGACTGTAATGAATTAGGTTTCGCCAATAAACTCCTCTCCAATGCTTCCCATGACACATCTGCTCATGACAATACAAACCAGGTTTGCCCAAAGTAAATGTAATTATCAACTCCCAGGAAATCCAAGTGTGTCCAATGTCCCCACTCTCCACTACTGATCCAATTACTACCCAAAACAGTGGGGCTTTTAACAGATGGAATGCTAATGCCATTAGCATTTTCCAAATGGAAAATTAATTTGTGACATGTCAATAAATGTACTGAAATGATTGTGCAAAGTGGCTCTTAGAGTGCAACTGGAAGCATTTAGTATTTAGTGTGTCAATGTGTTATTCAGCAAGTGTCTTAATGCTATGCTAAGCATGCACAGAGTTATGAATTAAAATGGAAAGAAGTATTATTTTCCAAATAAATAAGGGTAGTAGAGCCTTTACCAAACAACTCAGTGGATCATAATGAAGCCTCTTTTATTTTTAGCATGTACATCTTTCAAATGGAAAAACATTATATGATATATTTATGGTGATGCACTTTGCTGCTAGGGCAACAAGAAAATACCAAGGTCAATATGCGCTGGTTGAAAACATTTAATTTCTGATTCAGTGAGTGGGTTCAGTGTGTTTCACATCAAATTGAGAATTGGAAAATGTCCTCAAAGTGCAGGTTTCTCCTTTGATGCTCTGAGCACCCAAACTTAATTTCTTGAGAACTGTTTCCTCCAGCACATCTTCAGAAGGAGTGCGTTTGATTGAATATAACAAGAACTGCATATTCAGGCTCCTACCCCAACACATACCGCTCCCCCTTTAAACCCCATTCCTTTCCAAATGGAATGGGAGAAAAATAGAAGCATGCTTTTAAGGAACCCAAGCCTGTAATTTCCATCTCATTCCAACTTCATTTGCGCTGCAGTACCCTGGAAATGTGCTGCCTTTACAGAGCACAATGCTGTGGTGATGCCAAGAGGATCCAGTCCATTAAGAGAGAACCATCTTCTCTCTCAAGAAGAGCAGAGGAGCAAGGGGCAAGAGAAACAAAAGAGCAACAGGCAGAGGGGAACGCTGGATGGAGGGAGCAGGGATGCAGAGAAAAAGAAGGAGAGACGTGAAAGACAGAGAAAAGGCTGTAGTCTAATGAGGAGACAGTGATTTTAGGAGTGGGGTGGGGGGGTTGACCTTTGACCTCTCAGATCCCTCGTTGTGTGTGACAGGCCGGAGCTCAGATGGAGGATTAAGGTAATCAAGGGTTGCAGTGGGAACAGTGGACACATTCATGAGGCCGGACACAAGCAACAATTCTACACCTTGCACCCTTTCTCCTGAGTGTGTGTGTGTGTCTGTACCTACACATCATCTTTACTTTTACTTCATGACAGAAGGGGGGCACTGCAGACAGATATAGATGTTTGAAATGGTGCCCACAGACACCCCACCCCCCCAATGGTATACCTAGCCTTTGTCCCACTTTATGAGGACGCGTGTCTTTAAGCTGGTACAGACGACACTTCAATCCAACTCGACAGGAATGAGTTACTAGAAAGACATTAGATATTTGAGGTACAAGAATCACGTGGTTGCCTGTTGTGATGCTGTAGCAAAAAGTCAAATAAGCAACAGAAATTCAATCAGCAACAAATTAGATTTTTTAAATTTTGATTCTTCCATTCAAATATCAGCCATTTCCAGCTTATGAAATGTGAGAATTTGCTGCTTCTTTACTTGCATTGTAAGTTGAATATTTTACAGTTGGTTGGACAAAACTAGCAATTTGAAGAAGTCAACACTTTCAATGGGTGTTATTTATTATTTTCTGAAATTTCAGACTATACAAAAGTGCTATTTGTCACTTGTCCACCAGATGCCCTTGGACTTTCACCTGCCTTGCAATCACCTCACCCCCCTCACCTGAGCGTCCCTGCCCATCTCCCCACCTGCACTTCATTCCCTCATCAGTTGCTCCCTACTTATACGGTACCCTTCCTTTGTTCTTGGTTGGTTCCTTCTGTAAGGATGGGTAGCAGGGCTAGGACACATGTGTAGGCAACACAGGCAGACGGCAGCAGTTCAGCGGTTTATTGAAGACAAAATTAACTTCCACGAAATACAGGTAGGCATGCAGTAAGACAGGCAACGACAAATTGGTAGGTCCAGGTTCGGAGACAAAAGCACACAGAACATACAGTATAAAGGGCAAGACAGGAACACAGAAACTACGGACCAAGAGCAAAGGAAGAGGGCCGGTACAAGTGAGTGATGAGGGAATCGGGGGCAGATGAGTAATTGGGAGCAGATGTGGATAATCAAGGACTAGGAAATACAAATCCAGTACTAAAGGAACTGAAATGACAAGACGGGATAGAATTTCAAAATAAAGCAGGGAACAACTATCAGGATGTAACAGAACACCTATTCCACTATGCTGATAAATATAAATATATATATGTATATATTTTTATTTTTATCTTGCGGGATTGCGTCAAACGGCATTTCGATCTCCCTGTCTGTATCTCACACACAGATGATTGACAATAAAGTTGACTTTGACTGACTGATTATTGTTTGTTGATTAGTAGAATAATCATTTGGTCCATAAAATGCCCAGAAGCCAAAGATATTTACATTAATAGTGTGTAAGCCAAGGAAAATTGGCATCTTTGCATGAAAAAGTGACTTATCAATCATCAAAACAGTTGCCAATTTGTTTGCTGCTGTTTTACTAATCTTTTTCACCTTATAGGTAATGACCATAGGAGAGTATCCCTGTAAATGTATTACCTGTGGGTAAAATTTAGTTTTTAGGATTACTAATAATGGAAATCTACATTTCTTTTCTCCTGATAAGATACAGTAAGTGTCTCAACTACTCTTGGCCAGTCCCAGGTGCTGTAGAATGGGGGGGGGGGGGGGACTACGATGTGGACAAGAATGAACCAACACAGTGTAAAAAAATCCTGAAAACCTAGTTTTGGCACTAGTTTAGTTTGGATTAGGGATTTGCAAGTAAGGATTACAATATAAAGAGATGGTATCTCAAAAAAAATGCAACAAATATTACAGAACGAGAGAACTTGACTTGATAGACATATTAAATCTTTACACTCTGTACAGGAGCAAGATGAGGGATATCCGCTTCTCTTTATCCCAGCAGACACCCTGAAGGCCAAGAGTGAGGAGGCACCTTTAAAAGGCTATGTTCTGTCTGTAGCAGGCTGGTGGAACATGACTTCATTTTGAGGTCGGCACAATCCCGTCAATCGTTTATAAAAAGAAAATCCTGGCTCCTACAAATGGGAAGTTTAAGTCCTCATAATGAGGATGCCACATGCCGATATCATCTCTCACAGGCTCCATTTGAGCGGTGCTCCTGTTGGATGGAGTTTGTTAACTGGTGCACATCCCTGCCCTGTTTTTTTTGTTTTTTTTTAAAATCACATGATTTCAATTACTCCAGGAGTGCACAGAACCACCGTGAGATGTAATTCAATAAGGACACAAAGGTGGGACAGTAGGGCATTGTCCGAGGACAGCTGAGTGACAGGGGTGAGTTTAGGACTTCAGGTCACAGTTACTTTGCACCTGTCAATCAAGCTGTGACATGCACACCCTGCTGGGGGATTTGGGGGATGCCTTGAGAGGCGACCGAGGTGGGAGGTCCTCAACCACAGGGCAGTCCCCCACCAGCATGTGACTCCCACCCTCTGCCAAGAAAAAAAAACTTCACATAATAAGAAGGGCAGAGCAGCTGGCTACTGCAACACAACAGTCGAGCATGTGAGGACGAGCACACGCTACAGGACCGTGATGCTACAGGAGCAGCCAGGACAAGACTAATTACAAAAACAGGATTAAAGAAGGGCTATTAAGTTTAAGTCATCACCTGGCATTGATAAATCACTTTTGTAATTTTTCACAAAACATTTTACTGAACTTTCCAAGGTGTTCTGAGGATCTGACACCACACTTCTCAAGCCATAATTGGCTGATTTAAATTCAGTGTTACTGACTGGTTAAAAAAAACCATCCAGACAGATTGGATGGATGTGGAGTTTTGAGTCCAACATTGATATTGGTGTTTTGACAAGAGTCTACAATCATGCTCGCAGCTGTGTAAGGCTGTACTTGGATAAGTCTGACAATGTTCAGATGCTGATTTTTAGTCATTAGAATACTAACATGGTAACCTAATACGGTTACCATGTTAGTATTCTAATATTTGCTAATTGGCACTAAACAAGTACAGCTGAGGTTGATGGAAATGTCTAGTTTGTCATGAAATAAAGTACTAGGCAGAGTTGGATGTTGACCTGCTGGTGGTGCTAGAAGTAAGGGAATCACCAAAAATACTAGGATTCATGACTGTAAAAGATATTATTCATCAAGTAGGTACAGAGGTAACTTTGACATGCTTGGGCTGAGCAACATCGGAACACTTCATCCTCTGGGGACCATGAATCTCTCTTCCAAATTTCATGGCAACAGTCATGAAGTTTGTTTCCACATGCCAATGACCATATGACCGCTCGAGGCTGCAAGTTCCACTATTTTGTGGATTGCCTCCCCCAAAAGAGTGGAGGTGGTCATAGTAGCAAAGAGGGAGCCAACTCCATATTTATGCCGCTGGTTTTGAAATGAGATGTTGAAACAATCATATGCAATTGTCAAATGTCCATGTACCTTTGGCCATGTAGTGAATAGTTCTGTGGTAATTACAGCACAGTCCAGCTAAAACATCCCAAACGTAGAGCTCTGAAGCAAATTTAATAATTTACAGCTCCAGTTGAACATAGAGATGGTTTTTAGCAGCACTACTTCCAAAATCCAAATTAAACGCTCTATACCAGAAGAAAGTGAGTTGAGGCACACAGTCCCTGCTCTTTCAGCCCCATCTATCTCTGTCAAAGCTTCTCACTAAAAAGTACTCCTTCCTCAGTCCACCACTGACTACTTCCTTATCTACCGCTCTCAGCTAACACACCATCCTTCAGATTGCTTCCGAGCCAGTGGAGGTCCCTCAGCCAAGTAAAAAAGATCGATTTTTGCAGCTGAGTGGTAGAGGTAAGGAGCCAGTCACGGCTGGCTGTGCTGCCGGCTGGAGTGAACGGCTGCACGTAGCGGATCACACAGACTAAGGCTGAAAAACAGTAACAAACCTTAAGATCAAAGCTGAATACAAAATCAAAATGTAAAGCAGAAAACTGTAGACAGGAAACACAAGACTGTTTTACTGAGAACTGAATGTGATACCAGTTACAACCCAGACAGTTTAAAATCAAGATCTCAATGGAAATCTCCAGAAAAAGAACTGTGTTAGTAGCTTGGATTGAGGCCGTCGTATACATATACTGTATTTAGCTTTGAATATTCGGTACGTAACACATGAAAGTCCTTCAAATCTGAAAACTTAAAAATACAGTTGACCAGGGGTTTTTGAAGACTAAAATGTACACTAGAATTTTGGGGAGATGTAACTGATCCATATTAAATACATTTCCTTTAATAATGACATTACAGTCCCTGGCCTCATGTTGCCTTACATAAAAATGATTCCACTGAGTTCAATGCAGTGTGGTATACAGTGCTTGGTATTGGCAGACATCCTGAGCAGAGGTATCAGAAAGTTGGATTTGTGCATTGAGTGTTTCCAGGGTTTGTATTATTCTCAGGGAGAACAATCCTCTGACACAGCTTCCAAGACCAGGAAAGCTTTGCACGGAAACTAACTTTAATTCTGCGTATTTAAGTGTAAGCAGCTCTTTAAGACGGAGAGTTTCTCCGGGTATTCACTGACTTTAGCTCACGAAAAGAAGAAACTTAGATGAAGACTCAAATGAATAAATGTGCAATTTAAATGAAAATCCATCACAGATTTTTGCAGACCAAGGTGGACTGTATGACAAACAAGTATACAAGCTGAAACAACAAGCCCAAATCAAACCACAGCAAGGCAGAATAAAAGAAAAGATTATTGGATTTGTGACCCAAACTCCCCACATGTCTCTTCCCTCCTGGCTAATACAGGCTGGAAATGGACATGAAATATTCTATTAGATCCAGCTGTAATGACCTTGGTGAAAGTTTTTTTTTCCCTCCAACACCTTTTATGTGTGTTTGTGGAAGGGATGAAGAGACTGTCAGGCAGGCGGCATGTGAGAGGACAGTAACAATGAAGATAATGCACATGCCAGTCAGGACCCCAGTGGCCAATGAAAACACAACCTGTTTCTGACCGTAGCCATGGCAACCTGCAATCCCAAAAGTGTCACGGGCTCTCTTCAAGGGGAGATGTCCCATTGTTAAAGATTTCACCGTTGAGGTTATCTTCTTCAGTAGGCATCAGGATGTAAGCTGCAAAATAAAAATAAGCCATTGTACAGTACACGGATGAATGAATGAGATTTTCCATCAAAATCCATCCACGATTAAAGATTGTGCAAACTCAGCTAACCCTCTGAGGTCACGCCACCCTTTCAACTGTATAACGATCATAATCGAGATAATCCTTTCCAATTAGCAGAAAGAAAAGAATTCAGATTCTGAAATATCACTAAATGCGCTGAGAAATGCTAACTAATTCAGATGTTTTTCATGCATTTCCTGCTGAAACGAGAATGAAAACTGACGCTCACTGGGTAGTCAGTCTACATCAGCGGGCTTGGCGCTGAGCACAGGCTCTGGTGGCTGTTCAAGCAGCTCAGCTGCACGCAGTCATGTTACGCAACCTGAACAGGGCCGAGAATGTGAGTTTCTCCATCCAGTGGGCTTTAAATGCTGCTCTTGATGTGTAATGAGAACGAGAGCTCGGGTGAACTGAAACTTCGTGCGCTCGCTTTGGTAATGAGATTACTGGTTCAGACGGGAGCTGGAGGGGCTGAAGGATGGCGGAGTGGCCGATAGGCGTGCGCGTGTGTGTGTGTGTTTGGGGGTTGAGGTTTACATGCATGCCTGGGTTGACTGGCCTGAGGGGCTGATCAGCAAGCAACAGGGCAGAGATTAACTCCCGATTACAACACAAATCTGCCCCAAGCCGCTGTCCTCGGCCAATACACGCAGTACAGAGATTTGGACAGTAGAATCCACCCCTCATGACATACGCACACAAACGCAAACGCACCCGCTCTCTGGCATGCACATTCACGCACACTCGCACACAGATGGCGGGATCAAACAAACAGCTTGCCCGGGCAAAACATGCATAATAAGTGAAACCCTCGCAGGGGGAGAATCGAGGCCAGTGAGAGTTCAGCTGCCGTCCTGAGGTCCAGACTAAACAACCCTTGGAGAGCTGGGAGCACTTGGTCTACTCTCATTCGACAGAGAGGTCATGTCATTTGAGAGAGGATAGAAGGAGTCCACCTCTGGGTTACATCCACAAGGTCAGGCCTTCATAGACAGCAACATGTTGAAAGCGCTATATAATAATGGGCATCCCGTTCAGTAACATCATCTCCCTTTACTCCTTACTCTTATTTTTATCCCTCATACTTAAATATCATGAAAGATTATCTTAAAAAGGTTTCAAATCAGGTTAACCTGCCATATAGGTCGCCAACTGGATTCTCCAAGGTGGCTTCACAGAGAAATCTGTCAATAGCCTTGATAACCTCAAACTACAGATGATGTTTTGTGTGTGTATATTGCACTGCAATTGTTGTTGTAGCAACAATCTATAGCAGCCTACCCTCGTGAGGCTCTCACAATATACTGTATACTGTAAAGAATTCTGCGTTGACATCCAACGGGTCATTTGTCCACGAACACAGCTGGCCTCATCTCGTGTGGCTCCCTGATGAGCAGCAAGCCATCTCTTATCCTCACATACCACCAAGATTTCAAAAGCTTGGGGGATTGTATTATGCTGCACTTTCAAATGCATATTCATCTCTCTCATTACAAGCAGCACAGAAAAAGAAAAAAGAAAAAAAAAAGTGAAGCAGTTGGGAGCATTTCTGAGACATCCAGGTCTTTTTCTTTAAAAAGCACACAAAGCAGCAGCGCTGCAGGGATGGGAGATCAACAGGGCAAGGAAGAGAGGTTACTTATTAAAGAGAGCTCTGAGGGATCTTCTGAAGAGTCATATCGCCACCTACTGGTGATATTGAAAAGTCTGGGAGGGAACATATTGATGGAGCCTCAAAACATTAAAAGGCAAAACATTTTGCCTTTCATGTTGCTTGAATGGTAAACAGAGACGACGTAATGACTTTCACAGATGTTCAGTAAGGGAAAGAACAGTGAAATGGGGAGAGGGAATGGTGAAGTAGGAAAAGGAAGTGGAAGAGAACAGCATGTACAAGTAGACAGATATGAGTTGAGAGTAAGAGGGGGCGTGTGGCTTTTAGTAAACTGAGAATTTGTGCAAACAGCTTCAACGAGTGGCCTAATCTCAGAGCGCTGTCCTGTAGGGGAGGAGGGGCCACGCTCGGTGTTTACCTGCTAGATTTTACAGCGGACCATCAATCTCAATATGGGCCCCACTCGCACCTACAGCTCCTACTCCTTCTGGCATTTCATCACTCTTTCCTGCCTCCCTCTGTCCTCCCATCAAGCACCTCTCCACTGTGTGTGTGTGTTTGTTTGGATGTTTCGGGAGCCCAGCTGGTTGTGTCGGCAGTGGGAGGAGAGGTAGGAGGAAAAAGAGGGAAAAGAGCTTAGGGAGCCGGAGCCATGGCTCCAGTCTAGCGTGACTCAGTCTGGGTGCATCCATGCCCCTGGGGAAAACACACAAAACGTGTACCAAAAACACACTGTTCTCACCCCTCCTCACCCTCCGTAATCACATGTTCTGGTGCTCACTTTCTCCCCTTTTAAACAAGCATTTCCATGTCTCTTAGCCCAGCTGCTCAGAACAGTAATAACAGCAATGACAGGAGGACGACTGGAAAAGCATTAGTGCAGAGTCTGTTTGGGCTTTGCTACAAAGAGAGAGCTGGGGGGGAAAACAGATCTGTTCTAGGTTGCTTCCTTGCTCCAGAGGCTCTGCTGTGCTGTGGACTGAAGAATGCGACGCCCAGGAGAGAGCACAACCTGGCCGACATGAGAGCGGCCGGAGCGTTTACAGCCCCAGGGGGGATGGCCCACCTGTTCAAACAGCCAGCGCTATCCTGAAGAAATGAAACCTTCCATCTCTGCAGAGCTGTGCAGATCCTGCATACCATATCCCTTTCACTTCCTCACTGGCACACTCACTATCTTCTGTTTCCACAGCTGGCTCCAGGGCCGTCTTTCTCTGCGTATCTGCACATCTAGACCCGCACGGGACAAAATAAAAAAAAATCCCTCAACTCATTTAGGTGGAAAATTAAAGTCTTAAATGTCAACGTTTTCTGCAGTATGTCACATTATGTGTCTATAAACGTTATGGTATGCAAGCCAAGTGGGTCACAGTCGCCTGCCCCAGTGCAGCCATAAATATCCTGCCCTCTCACACAGAAAGACCCCTTTGGAGCTTTGGTGAACCAGCTGAACCTCAGAGGTCGAAGTACTCACCAGAGTGCCATGGATGGTGGCAGTGAGTAGGACAGGGACAAACGTGAACTGACCTTGACCAGTCAATGCTCATGGTCACTGCTCACACCAGGGCGTTGGATGACTCCCAGGGTGAAGCTGAGTATGACCCTCCCGACCTTAAAGGACTATTCTGTCTGTGCTGTTTTTAGACCGCAAAGAATAGGTGCATTATCCAGCACTGACATAAATCTTTGAAAGTTTTTGTTCTCGAAGAAAAACAAGAAAATGGTAATTTAGGAGATAAAAATATATGTTTTTTTATGTTAAGAATGATGTCTTACCTGACTTTAATGTTTTATAAAGTGCTGCTGTCCCTGCCATAAACTAGTTCACAAGGCTGTAGGGAAATGTAACAATTTACTTTGCTGTTCCATTGGACAACTTTATCCTAAAGCAAAAGCAAACGTCTCCCAGACTGTGGGTATTAACCTTGAGTCCCTGTCTCTTCCCAGCCAGTCTCGACCTTATCAGCAGACACAGACTCCTGGCGTCGGACGGGGCAGACAGCGGTACCTGGGAATAAACACCACCTTAACTGCACCCATCGCCATGGAGATACCCTCAGGGAGGAGGCCAATGAAATACCTGACAATGGGGGAACAGCCTGCCAGAGAGTGCCAACAGCTCTTTTTACGAGCGACTAATGTATCCCATGCCTCTGTCAGAGCTGTCCGTTATTACCGCCGTTCACTTAGTCCTCTCCGACGGACTCATCTGATGACTCATGCAATGGAGCAAGAGGAGGAGAAGAACAAGAGGTGTTGTTAATGTATTCTGTCACCTCTACCCTTCAGCGCAGGTTGAAAAGCCTGAACCTTGGGTGTCAGATGGGGAGAGGGTGCAAATGATCACAGTTGGCTGGTCCTCGCTTGATTTGGCCGCGAAGACAGGCTCAGGTTTTCCGAGCTTCCATCACAAACCTCAAATTACACCTTTCAGAGGAGTCATAAATCAGAGCTTGGTGGTTAAATGCTTTTGTGTCAGACATAAAACATAAGCATGGCAGGTGGGGAAAAGTGAGTCAGCTAGTAAAATAAAGGGAATGAATGTATCCACGGTGGAGAGCCCTCAAAATAAAAGTTCACAACAACCACAAGTGGCATGCTCCTTTCACTAGGACTTATCATTTCTGACAAGCTGCTTTGAATAGTGAAATGACTCTGAACTTGTAAGTGCGCACTGTACCCACCAGGGGTCGCTCCATCCCTCTGGTGTTACACAAATTAGGCTAAGGCCAGCTGGACAGTAGTCAAGAATGATCTTCACAGAACTGAGCCTCTGTCCACATACAAAACCCAACCTGCAAGGAGCATGCAGCTCCAGCAGGTCGACCTGTGCTGTTTAAACAGACAACAGTTTAAGTTACATATAAAATGCATACTTTAGGGAGCATATAAATACTTTATAGAACTGCCACAGCTGGCACTAAAACCTGTAAATCCCTTCTCATTTGTGAAAACATCTGCCAAAATATTCTTTTGTTATGGGATTATTACAGTACGACAAAAAACCCGGAACAATACACTGTCAGAATAAATTAGAATTAAAGTACGAAATCTGCTTGATTTGCCAGTGTGGCAGGACCTGAGAATAGGAAGAAGCGCACACACAACAAGCAATGCAAAGCTCCCTGCTTAACGTTTAGCTCTCTCTGCAGCTGTTGGTGACACATTTATCTGTTTTATTACAAGAGTCCAAAAGAACAGCAGAGCGTGTGGAAAGTGGAAAGAGAAAAAAAACTGTTGGATGTTTAAAAGCCCTTTTGCTTGTCCCACAGGGCATTGCAGGAGCAGCAACGGCACAAGGCTCATGGTTGACTTAGCCCATCATGGGTGCATTCGTACTTTTCCAGCAGGCAGACAGGAAGCACCTGGGTCCAAGGGCCGGAGAATGGAGGGGGGGCCCCGGCCCAACCCAACACAACACATCATCAGCTCGACTAGAAGGATCCTGTGCAGGCTCCGTGGCTCTAAACAGCACTCCCTGGCTGCCTGTGTGTAAACAAACATACCTCCTCTGTATGCAGTAGGGGCACAAGGGAGTATGTTCTTTCATTCTGCTTCAACCCTCAGGCACAGAAAACACAGAGGAAAACAGCATGTGGTAGAACTGTTGACTCTGAGACCTGCCTCTTTACACTAAAATCTTCAACAAATTAAATGGTTCACTCTCAGCTGGGCTGGAAATCCAAACTGTAGCGAGCTGCCACTAGAAAGGGGAGGGGAAAGGTTGCATGAAGTACATGACTGATGGAGCTCTGCAGGGTTTTGGGCGGAGCACAAGTGTCTAGGTTGGAGGCTGGGTGAGATTGGCCTGGCGGGCTCTGGGTCACGCTGGGTTGTGTTTTGGTGACTGTGCCGCTGCTCCTGCTGGGCTCAATGGGGGGATGAGAGGCTGGCTACAGCAGCCAGAGGCAAGTGGCCCAATGTAAACAGCTCATTCTGGCGGTGAGGCTGAAGAGCTGCTGTAATTACTGCTCATTATGAGAAGATAAATAGAGATTTAGACAAAGGGAGAAGACAAAGTAGATGAGGAGGAGGAGGAGCAAAACGGCGGCATGAGTGATGGCGCAAGAGGTTGGGGCGGGCATGGTTGCAACCCTCACATCGATCTTTATCTATTATGGATTCCCAGGGAAAGAATTATACGGAGGACAGGCCCGGGGCAGGGAGTGTAGTTCACACCAGCGCTGACTGTGAAGCCAAACACTTCTCGTTACATTCTCTGTTCCAGAGGCCCCTGGCAAATCAACTCTAATGCTACCGAGAGCCAGAGTGCCGAAAATGAAGTTAGTGGAAATTCATTTACCTGTTACAGTGGACCAACATAAAAAAAATAAATAAAAAGGTTTTGTCTGCTACTCTCGTTGCAAGCCTGTGGTCTGATGTGCCTTAAAAGGAAAGCACCATGTGGCTTTATAGTTGAAACATCCTAAAGTATTCCCCAAGTTAAAACCAGGAAAAGAAAATATCCCTTGAAGGGAATGGAAATGCAAAGTAATGTTTTTAAGTGCAGTATTGTCAGCTAGACCTAAAAAATATACTGTGACTTTTGCATTTATGCACATTGTCTCAATTTAACAAAGGCCCCTGAACAAACCCCACAATTCTAGCCAATTACCACCTGTTTTTTTGCAGCATGCAAACCTTGATCTGATGTGAAAAACAAGTGAAACCACTCAGGTGGCTATTATTCTTTGAAGGGGCGCGTCTACAGCCGTCGATTACAGGTTACTCTGTAACAAGTTACAACTTCTGTGTGAATGATAAAAGAGCTCTTTGGTCAAACATTTCTCAGAAACCCTGAGTGTTTTAAAGACTGTCCACTGTTGAAAAGTTAGGAAAATACAACAACATGTATATCTTTAGGGTTATACTAGTATGTGGCTTTATTGGGGTTGCAACTAACGATTACTTTCACTATTCTCCAGTGCCCAAGGTGACATTTTGCTGGTTTTGTCTAAAGAACAGTCCTAAACTCAACCAGGAAGGAACTAAGAATAGTGGCAGGACTTCGGCTACTTTTACCATATGTCTTTCTGTTTCATTGATCCATAGCTAATGCGTCTCTATATGTCATGCATGCCCTCATGCGTAGGTCAGAGGTTGTAATCCCCCCCTCCAATTACTCTGACTCATCCTCTGATGCCTACTAGGCCTTTTCTCTAACCCAGCTCTGGTTAACAAGCTTGGTAATTTATCCAGGCTTCAGGTAGTAGTGCAGGAGTACATATCCAGATTACACAGCATTTAAACCCCCTGGTGGAAAGAAAAAGTTGGGAGGGTGTGCATCTGTGGGAATCAGAGAGGGGGGGGGGGGGGCATCAGGTGTGCCCTCGCAGATTAGCGCAAAGCTCCTGGTAACGAAAGAAAGGATGGCCGCCACTCCCGGCGTCGCCTTTGAAGTCTGATCAGACAGGGGGAATAAAAGGCATTCCCCCCAAAAGTAGCCCCCAGAGGGTCAAGATCCACACACACACACACACTCACATAAGGAGGATTGGGATTAGACCCATCCGGCCTTGAGTTCTCTCTGTCTCTCACTTTCCCTTATGTCACTCATTTCTATACAGTCTTCCTTCCCTTGATCCTACTGATTGAATTTGATTTCTCATATTGGAGCAAAAGCCTCGCCAACAGCCAAAAGGTGACAAGAGTTTTGTTCTCAACTTTTCTCGCTCTTCAGTGAGTTTGCCAAGTTACAGAAATTCAGCCTCGACTGCTAGGATTTAGTGGTGCTACTGGAAAAGAAAGTGCTAGGACGTGTGAGAGCTGGGGTGGGATAAACACTTTGGGTTGATCTGCATTTTTTTCAGCAAAGCAGACCAAAGCCAGCAGGAAGCCACGGTAAGGAAACAAATTCTCTCACCGCATGCTCGTACACATCAAATAAGAATGTTTTTTCTGTGAAACCCAGGGATGCTATATAATCAAGTTTTACTTGTTGTTGAGGCAAGGATATCTGGTGAGAAAGGAAAATTGAAAGATGGGAAAAGCTAATTGAAAAGAAGATGCCCAGAGCACAGCGATGGAGAAATGGGGGTGAGGAGGTAAACACAGGGAGAGGTGAAATGTGCGTCACAGCTGTGGGGCTCGCATAAGGTGCAGCAAGGGATGTTACTGATGGACACGTCTGACATTGTACTAACAAGCAGCCTGTGGATTGCACAGCACACACGCTCCATTAACCACAGTTATCTCACAACGCTTACCTGCCTACATACGTCTACATTTAATTTATAATCCTCAAGATTTCATTAAATCAAATTCCATTTTAAAAAAATATACCATTTAGGCCTAGCATTTTCGACAAATGGCCACTCAATGCATTTGCCCTTTGCAATTGCCTCCATGTTGTTACCGGCGTGGCCCACCACTATTGCTATTCTCACCAGTAACCATAAATGACGCCATATAAACAAACACTGAAATCTTGGAAGATTATAAGGTTAACCTAACCTTTATTTTTTATTCCATCTACCAATGTCAAACGTAAAGATCAGTTTACTCTTCATGAGGAGTACTACTCCACTACTACTCAGCCTCCGCTGCATCGATTTTGACCATTCCATTTTTTAATATGTCTCTTGCGACTCCCCCAGCCTTTTGTTGCAAGTGCTATACTAAATTGCTGGGATTTCTCTTTCCCATAAAACCCAAAACCTATTGCTAAACTTACTTCAGTTATAAATCAAGTGGAAATATAAACAAAACCTAACTCTGAGGGCGTTTGCACAGCTAACCGGTTTGGTTCAGTTAAAACGAACTCTGGTGCGTTTGCCCGGTGCAGTTGCTTTTGTCTGCACCGAAGACCCTGTAGAGGAGTCTGTCTGATTCCAAACAAACTCTGGCCACTTTGTGGTGGGAACGTGATCCAACCTCGTTTCACACCAAACTGTAGGTGTGTGCGTTTGTGTGTCGGGGGGGTTACACAATGTACTAACAGAGGATTTGCATCCATCGAACAGGGCTCCTTCCAGCTGTGCTGCAGTCCAACGGGGTTAAATTAAAAGCACTCTTGTTAAACCCACGGTCTCTTAGTTACAACAGCCCGGCTCATTTTCACATGATCTTCTCCCAGATAAATGTCAGCGACCCTGGATTCATTTCCAAAAGGCTTTAATTTGTGACGCTTCACTGACTCTTGCAGCTGTATTTGGCAATTATGATGGGTAAAGTGGCATTTGAGCCAGATCTATCAGTATGCTGCCAGCCACTTACGACTTGACTTGTCAACTTCACATTGATGCCGCTTCCTCAGATGCCAAGGCGCTGCCATCCTTTTCCCTGATGAGCTGCTATCTCATCATGAGCCAGAGTTGTAATCCCTGTTCTTCTGACCCTTTGTGAAAGTCACTTGACTCCGGGCTGATTGAGAGGATTTGGAAAGAGACAGAACGAATAAAGGAAAAATACTGATAAAGAATACAATGGGTAGAAAGAGAGAGGTTGATGAAGAACACATGCTTATTCACAGAGACAACCCAGAGGAGAGAGGAAGGGCTGCCAGCCAGGTAGTCATTGGTACTGTAGATGAAGCACAATCAGAGCAGCAGATGGCAGTGGTAGCGTGGAAATGTTGGGGAGAGGGGAATGTGGAAGGCTAAGACAAAGCTCATTATCACCTCTTTAAGCATCACATGCCACATCAACCCCCCCCCCTCCATCATCACCCATATCTCTCGCTTCTTGTCTGATAACGGCGCATTGCTCTCTCAGCATGGCCTCTTGGTTTCCACGGTGAGCAGCATAGAGCCTCAACCTCACTCTGCATCACTGATACATTTGCCCACGCCAATTAGAAAGGACATAATTCACTATATTTCAACAAATCTGAAATCAAATACAACAATATGAAAGGTCTTTGAATGCGATTTGCCACCTTGAAAACTCACCGTAGATGTCTCGATATTGTCGGGTAGGAATTTTCAAACTTTCCTCTTTTCTCCTATCTGAAAATGAATTCACCCATCTGTTTCTGTCTTCTAGCCACCCCTATTGTGGGCACTAAACACCCCAAAACAGGCCTGGATTTGTCAGTCCAAGAAAGGCCACGCTGTGCGCTTTACTGGCAGCTGACCGCATGATGTTTTATCACGGCTGCTGCAGCCCTTTGTAACCTCCCGCTCAACTGATCCACTGTGCATTTTTACTGGCGGCCCAGCCAACACCAAACCGCATAAACAGCACAGGTTTAGAATATGCGGTGCAAATTTGGTCTACTTGACAGCCATAGTTCTGTTGACCTTCTAGAAAGATACTAATTTCAGATCATTTCATTGAGCAAATGCGATCATAACTGTTTATAAATACTGAGGGGTACCTCAAGCTCTGCTCGGTTGAAGGCCTAAATGCAATTGAGGGTAGTTAGCAGCCAAGCGAGGCTGAATGTGATCCCTATCTGAGGTCGTGACTACGCGGTTGTGTGTAAAGGAGAATATGGCCAAGCCAGCAGAACTATCAACGTTTAAGGATGTGTGGTCTGGCTAAAGTGGATGAAGGTTTGGAAGGGAAATTAAGTTGAATGAGAGACTGACAACATGCTCTGTTCCTCAGTCTCAATGCTCGGGTTGGCTGAACCTCTGGAGAACCAAGTTCAAATGTTCTATTTAACCAAGGAACCGAAATACACCCTCAGCGTGGTCTCTGGGTGACGCAGCTGTTTCTTCTCAAGGGAGGCAAACCTAATGGTCAAAATAGTGATGATGTCAGCCATCACAGGCAACGCGAGGATAAAATGTGGTCATGAAGGAATGTCCCTAGGTTTGAAATGTGGTGAGATCAGGGCTCAAAAATGTAACGCAAAGTGCCCTTCTTCTTACTCCTGTGCTTGGCACCTTAGTCTGAATGGAAAGACGTGTTATGGTAGACCAGCATTTTTCGCCTCTGCTCTTGAGGTTGTACATAGATGGCACCATCGGAATTTACCGACGTGACTATGATACACCACTACGTCATCCTTGTAACTTGACCAGTGCTGTGAAAAAACTGCATCTGCAAATTTGGGAAAGGCTTCAGTTTGACCTCTGTCCTGTGGTGATATAATAGTGCAATAAAGAGAGCCGAGGGAAAACTTCTTTAAAACTACACTTGTTATTTGCTTCCCATTTTCCTAAACATTGACTTCTCCTTTGAATTTCTTGTCGGGTTCGTGAAACTGCTGGCAATAGCAAAAATTTAACTCGTTCCATTGTTGACTTCTTAATGATAAGGATGTCTACAACTTCCCCACAATGTTAGCGTAAACACGCTTATCTTTAACAGCTCCTTGTCATCCACCCCTCCCCTGCTCCCTGTCGCTCCCAGGATGTGGCTGAGGTCGGGGAAAGGCAGGTGGGTTATGTAAGCAAGACTAGTGGGTTTACGAAGCGTGTGAATGTGTGTGTCTGTGTTTACCGATGGAGGTGTGTTTCAGTCAGATTCACAGTGGTCTTTATACTACTACAAAAACTCCCACACCCACCCGTCTTTAACCACCTTGTTCTTCGGGTCCCCTCTGGACAGACACAGACACGGTTCTTTTTACATTTAAGCCATTTAGCACGTACTTTTATCCAGAGTGACGTAAAAAGGGGTCCGACAGAATACTTACAATTCTATATAACGCAAAGTAGCTCAAGTCAAGAGTGAAATAAGAGTCGCAGGAAAAGACGAAAGACACGCCCGAGTCTAAACACACTCCCATTTGTGATGGACAAGGTAAAGCTCAAGGTGTTTTTTTTGGTCATTTCTTAACCTTGTTCCCCTCCATCTTTGGGCCTGAGCTCACGGCCCCTTAGCAAGGATTACAGGCAGTGTCACTCATCTGTTTACCTCTGCGCTGTTAACTTGCAATAATCACATGCTCCCGACTGGAAGTTACTCTTCAGCACTAGCTTAAGGATTATGCAAAGGAGTAAGTCAATACAGGTTAAGTCTCTATTATTGCGCAGCCAATATTCTCCTCCTGGCGCTAAATTGCCACTGGTAAACGGCTCCTTTGGTGGCAACTGCACAATAGAGAAAAGGAGGAGAGATAGCATCGGCTTGTGCCCTGTAATCAGCGGCCAGGTTTGACTGACGCGTGGCATTATTAGCATGACACAGGCTAAGGAATGGGAGCTCCCAGATTACAATTTACACGCTATCTTCTAACGCCGCTCAAGTCAAGAGCCTGTCACAACAACAGGTACCCTGGGGATATCTCATATACACACACACAGACAGACACACGGAAGGGATGTCAGGAAGGAGGAGGAGGAGGAAAGGATAGAGAACCTGAAATTGGGACACATTTACTTACATGGCAGATCACGAAAGCTTTTTAGGACGGGAAATCTGTCTTACCTGCAGAGGGAAAAAAAAAAAGACAGAGACGGAGAATGTTAAGTGCAGGTCCTTGGCACAGAGTGTTCATGTCACTTGTCGGCCAGTTGGTTTGGGTTCATTCTCGTCTCCCTCAGAGAGACAAGAGAGTGTGACTGGATGTCCATATTTGGCCAGAAGGGCACTCCTCTAGACGGCCTCTGTTTAATAACACCGTGCCTGGTCTCAGCTGGTTGGGCTCATGGGCATAATGCGTCTCCCTCCACAGTTATCTCTTATCTTCAACACACGCACACACACACACACGCCAATGTACAGGATTCACATGAGTAGAGTGTCAAACAGTATTGATGCTCCTACAGATTGCCAGTATTGCTTTTTGATACTACTACTAGGAATGCCATTAATGTGAATTCTGTTTATTGTTACCATACTACAACAACTCCTTCTTCCATTAATGCTTGTTGTTACTACTACGGTTACTATTGCTTGAATTGAAAAGAGCATGGCTTTTTCCATTTACGTTCTGCACAATCAATGAATACTAATAGTATGCTCACAAAATAAATCCCTGTAAAAATGTGGCTGGCAGACTTACCGACACTGATTATAGTTGTATATTTTGTAAGAATTAAAAAGAGTCCGTAGTACGCGTTCTCTCGGATTGTGAAAGTTCACTCAAGTTTTGGAAAGTTTCAGAGCAGAATTTAGGTGAAATGGGATGCAGCATAGAGCAGCACTAGTCAATATATGGATGAAATAACTATGTGTAATATGAAATGAATGGATGTGGAAATAGGCAACTGTGTACTAACACTAACTTTAAAAAGAGATAGCAAGTTAGTGTTATACTTACAGCTTGTTGCACTGCCTCCAGTTAAATAACGCTGCTTTAGAACATTGCATTTCCAAATGTTACGTATGCAGTATATGTAAGTATGCATGTCATACTTTGTGGCTATTAAGTTGTAGGTGTTATTTTATTTTTATCGCTATTTTATTAATTAAATTAAACTTATTTCATTCTGGTGTTTTATTACGCAACTTTTTGTTGCTTCAACGTCTGATTGCTGTACATTGGTTGTTAATTAAGACGTAAAAACAAGGATTACTGGTACTACTGCTTTTAGTAATACAAAGCAGCAGCAGTAGCTAGACTATATTCTGCAAAAAAACTAAATAAAAGCTCTGAAAAGTAACAGCATGTTTCCAATATAGCAGGCACACAATTCATGAGAGATGCAGAGAGAGGGGCTGGGTTTCCTCTTAATTCCCTGTCTAATTACTCGTCCCCGGCTCACCCCAGGTCAAAGAGCCTGCAGGTCCCACTCTAATCCGTCTCCTCGACCCACTTCAAAGGGCCCTGATTACAGGGAGGAGAAGAATGAAGTGAGAGAGGGAAAGAGAGACAGAAGAGGACAGGTCGGAAAGACAGACTGATGAAAGGAGGGACGCATAGAAGGAAGGAGGGAAGGAAGGTGGACGGAGCCAGAATGGAAACATATCTCGTCTGTCTCTGAGCTGTCTGGCTAGTGAGGTCCGTTTAGCTCCCAGCTGACACTTCTTCGCCGGTTTAGCTCGGCCCTTGAAGGCACAAGCCATGTGAGACACTGCTGCAAATCTGCTGCATGCATGAGGCACACGCAAAGCTCTTTGTCCATGGTCGCATAAATGGCAGACGGATTCTCAGTGCGGCAATAAAACCAAGTAGACAAAAATGTAGCATAATAGCAGCACTGTTCTGTGAACATCTGCGCATGTTTTTGAACATTTTCCAACCCTCCATTGAGGCGTTCTAAACTCTCCCATCTTTTACATGACTCGAGGAGCCGAAGCATTCAGGGGAGAGATAAGAAGAGGCTGTGCAAGTACATCTGGGAGAGTGAGCCAACATTTTCCAGAACAACAGAATACTATTATCATAACCCCAGACAAGTATGTCCGCTGCACCGTGGTCAGAAGACTTGGTACCAGTCTTTTCTTTCTACAGGCATGGCGGCAATCACTTCAGATTGTATTTACTGGTATTCCAAACAAACCGATTGTGCTGCAGCTGACACCATAAAAACAACCTCACTTCCAGTGTGCCGGAGGATTTTTTTCTGGGAAACATCCTCCCAGGTGTTCATAAAAGCAAATGAAAACAGCTTTTCTACTAATTGAATCACCGTTGTGTTAGATCCATCAGCAGCTCAAAGAAGCCAAATGTACAGTGTTCGTTGGAAAATGTTGTGGACAATTACTTAAAAATGACAATTTTTCAAAGCCAAAAGACAGGCCTGGAAGGATGGAGTAGTGAGTGAATCCCGCTGGCGCATTAGATTTCACCTCAACAATGCTCCAAGTGCTCTAATATACACAGTTTGTTGCCCACTTCTGGAGAGTCTGGAGAACATA
Organism: Gadopsis marmoratus; assembly: GCA_036023855.1. Lineage (NCBI taxonomy): Eukaryota > Metazoa > Chordata > Actinopteri > Centrarchiformes > Percichthyidae > Gadopsis > Gadopsis marmoratus. The sequence continues at coordinate 24,023 of JAVQJF010054851.1, read as the reverse complement.
GCCTCAGTCATAAAGTATCATTTCAAAGGAGGAGTTTAAAGGAAAAGCGAGGGAGAAAACAGATGAGTGAAGTGAAGGAGAGCAGGAAAGTGAGAGGAGTTGGAGGACAGACTTAAAAGGCCTCAGGCTGTCTGTCTGTCTGTCTCTCTCTCTCTATATACTGCGGAAGACCAGAGGCTGGAATGAGGCTGGCCACTGGCTAGACTTGTCTGTCCACAGGTTTAAATTTAGGCTGGATCAGAGACGCGTCTCCCCGGCCCTCACCCTCGCAGCGAGCCGGCGAGTAACTTGTGGAAGCCGTCGCTGACCGCATTATCATTTTTCCTCACCACTCAGGGAGGAGGACACGGCCGCCCAACATTAAACTTGACTTCATGCATGCAAATGTCTCGAGATTAGTAAGCACCCTACTAATAATGTGTGCAGCAATGAATTGAAGTGAAAGCTTTTTCTGTTACAAACACTGTTGCCCGAACCGTACAAGACTGACTGTACAAGGCTGCATTTTAGAACATTTATGTTGTTTAACTCTTCTGTCTCATTTTGAGTGATTGTGGTTTAAAATTGCAAGCATACTTCCCACCTACAATTCAAAATCTTAAACATACTTTATACAGTGGACTCTTAAGTTCCAGACCACCATCTAAAGTTCCACTCTATATGTAAACAGGCAGGGGGCGGCTTCATTGCCAGTTTTCTTTGAGTTCGCTCTGACAACACAGAAAAATTAAGAGAAAAAATAAATAAATTAAATCAGAGCACATTGACATACTACAACGAACAACTGTCCATCTGATTCTGCAGTGTGCAAACAGTTCACGCAGAGGTAATGATAATAGTGAGATTTCTTATCAGAGCTTCTGATGTGGAAAGTCTGACCAGCATTCAAATCAGAAAATAAGGCATAATTGCGGACAGGCTCATTCAGGCCTTTGAGGTACACATCTCTTTCCATCAAAGAATACGGGCCGGAGAGTATCTGTTTACAAGCTATTACTCACTTCCCCTTCTTGCTGGCTTGTTGTCCACATTGTGCTATCTTTTTCTGTAATTGCGCCTCATTATGCCGGAGCGATAAGGGAACGATGAAACAGGGACGCCGCCTCTCATGTAAACATTTGGATGTGATTTTGGCTTGCGCGCTATCTTAGCTGTTCTCTCTCAGTGTCTAATGTGTGTCTGTGTGTGTGTGCCGGAGGGGGTGGGGAGGGGGGTGTAAACCTCCGACGGGAGACGAGCCGCGACCTTCTCGACAACAACTGAGGAGAACAGACAGCGTGGAGTCTCTGCAGCTGTTTCTCTGCAGCCACAGAGGGGAGCTTTTAATTGAATCTGAATGCAAGTTGCAAAGGCTTTTAATATGGTCTTGGCTGGAGAGATGCACACCGGGGGGGGGGATTTGAGACAGCCCCTGCCACATCCCCACCCATCACATCCCAGCTCACCTCACCTCTCTTCCCCCCCCTTTTCAGCCTTTTTCAGCCCACACATCACACGCCTCTAATTACTAGCCATGGGAAAGCTGGGAAAACAACAACATTTTACAACGTGCAACAACAACAAGACACTGTGACGTGCAAAGATCAAGATGTAACATCCACTGAGCCTGAAATCAAATTAGGGAGCACGGACAAAAAAAAAAGAAGGAGAATGCAGAGAAGGAGAAAAGAAAGGAGCAAAAAAAAGGAGGCTTAGCTGTATCCTTGCGTAATAGGTAGACGGATGGACACGTTATGGCTCCAGGAAGGCGGACGGGGGGGTGTTGGGGGATAGGAACTTGTGGTCAGTGTGTGTCGGCTACATTACAACGAATGTCTGTATTTAAACAGCTATAATTGTGTGATAACGCCATACGCTGGTTGGGAAGAGTGGTGACGTGGAGCAACCGAGGAGGGCCTCCACTTCTTTTCCTGTCTCCCCCACCAATCTCTCTGGAGCACACTAGCACCTCAGTGGAAAACATTGCACGAGGAATAGATGGAAATCCAAGCATAGGGTAATTTTTTGATTCAGTAACTCACAATGCCTGTGCGACTGGCATATGGGTTTCATTTGTGCCGTGCTGTAGGTAAGCGGGGAAGAAAGACAGAGGGAGGCGGAGCGTTAATAGCCTGAGATAACTAAACTTCCCTCAATGGCTTTGATTCTGGATTTAATGTCCTTGTGGGAAGGGTGCTCCCTTGAAGTACTCGGCTAGCGTCCATGCACTTGTAATAAGTGCAAATGCAGAGCAAAAGCCAGTTCTGTTGGCTTTCTTCTTGAAATATGGGACTGTTTAATGTCACTGATGAGCCCAGTTTGTTTTTGTAGCACTCCCCCACCTCCCATGTGCGTGCACGCACATAACCACGCAAACACAAGCAGACAGGCATGGGGAGATGCGAGCCTTGTGTACCCATCCATGAAAAGCGCACACACACACACACACACACACACACACACACGGCGCTCATTCATGCCACTGGGCTCTGAGACAGAGCACCTTTTCAACAGACAGCACTAACTCATGGGCTTGCAATTAAACTGCCTCAGGCCATGGCAGTGGTGTGAGGGCCAAAGGCATGTAAACAGCAGACGACAATGAGCAGGCTGACCAGAGTGCACGCTTCTGTCATTCAAACGCTCTTTACAGCCCTGTTCCCACAAGCCGCAGAGCTGCGCTGGAAAACAATACGCTCGCTTTGCATCACTCGCATTGTGTCAAGCCGAGGGGATAGCGACTCTCCAAACTGGATGAAGTGAAAACAAAAATAAAAAATACTGTGCGTGACCTCGGTGGAATTCTGCCCTCCTCAACAAAGGGGTTTGGGGTTTCTTTCATTGGGAGCAACTTTCCTGTAAATGTATCTCTAAAACACGATGCATCTGCCTGTTACAGAGAGAAAAATATCATCTTTAAAGTCTTGGGAGGCATTTGTTTGGACCATTCTCAAATTACATCTGGAGATGTTTAAATGTCACGAAAATATGCGCTGGCTGAATGCATTGGGCTCAAATTACAGCCCCAAAATGGCTGGAGAAACAAGGCTAGCATCTATCCTCATCACGACTCCCTCAACACTCTCCCTTTGTGAGCCACTGCACACAGATTTATCAGTCAAACATGTACACTCCGGCAGTGCGAAAACTTGGTTTGGGTGGAAGCAGATAAAGTCCTCCCCTCCTTATGAACTTATGAAGACGAGAGAAGAGGTGGAGGGAGAGATTGAGGGGAAGAAAGAGAGGTAGTGATGGTGGGTAGAAATGGTGGGGGAGCCTCGGATCTGTGTGAGTGTCTGTGTGCGGCCCTTGCCAAGAAAAACAAGGCCTGAGCGACGCTTGGATCTGATTTCAGCATGGAGGCATGGCAGGAAACTGGTTCCTCTGGGGGGGGGGGCTACACTTCATGATATCCCAGAGAAAAGAGAAACAGATCTAGAGACAGAACAACCGTCCTTTTCACTCACCACCCCATCCAGCTATGGTTGCTGATGCTGAGTCACCGTTTGCATGGGTGGAGCATTTTAACCCGTACAGCACGCCATCATCAGCACTGCTCCTGCCAGTAACACTTTCACTGTGATCGCAGCTTTGGGCACCAATCCCTGATGCAGTTCCTTGAGCCACTGAAAGGTCAGCTCAGTTCAGAGCCTTGTATCTGCATCTGGATCGCAACTCGCAGAGGAGCCGGAGGGATACTACTCAGCACATGTGCGGAGAATTAGTACTGGCTACGCAGCATTCAGAGACTTAAAAAACCCTTTGTTACTTAGCCTCCACGTAACACACTGCTCCACGTGTGTACAACAGTCTTGATCTTATTTGTCACTGGTTTTGGTTTTACTGCTCCTGGGCAGCTTTGCAATGACAGCGCAAGCTGCTGGCACTTCCCCGCGGGGGCCGAGTTCAACGGCAAGTGGTACAAGGGGGGAAAAAAGGAAATGGAGATGCTGGAAAATAAAAGGTTCTGTGCCTAAAAGGGTGTGAGGTATCGTGGGGCTTCTCCAGAAATGAGCAAACTCTTGTGTGAGAGAGGATGAGAGAAGCCTATGTCAGAGGATTATGTCAAAGGAAAGTTATTTCCCACATAAACAAAGCAAGTAGTGTCTTGCTATTGTTATTCTTGCACCATTTTTCATCTAGATTTTACCAGTCCCTCACAGAAAACGGAGTATCTAGAGTCTATTTTATCGAAGAATAAGTCAACAAGACTATGAATCTGGCCAGGTACTTATATTACAGACCGATATATTTGCAGAGGCTCTACAAAGTCTCATTTTGTAAAGTTAACTCAACACAAGTGTATACCAAAGACAATTTTAGTTTTGCAGACATGTTTTCCTACAAATCCCTTCTTCTAGTGATATGGCTAGAGCTGGGTATTATTTAAATTTGATATCAGCTAGTGCTTGGGATGGGAAAGGAGAACCGTTTGCAGTCGAGAACCGGTTCTAAATTGTCTGACCTGTCGGATTTTTCAACTAGAAATGACGTCATGCATCTACACGGCTGGAAGTTTGCAAGAAAAAGGAGTCATGGCGGAGAAGAAGAACCAGAGAAACATGGCTTAATTTCACGAAGAAAGATGTTATATGTACAGTGCTAGCTGTAATGTCTGTAAAGTGATCAATTCAAGAAAGGGTGGAAACACCAAAAATATGCCGAAACGTCTTTCTATGCAACTTGGGCTTAAACTCCAGGAATGCCATTTATTTGAGACTCTACTCACAAGTTCAACTGCCTCTCAACGGAGCAGCATGTCTGAGGGTAAATATCCTGTTATCCTAACATTAGCACCACGCAGGCAGGCATAGCAGATGTTTTCTTTGATTCTTTTCTTTAAGAAAACCTAAATGAAAATGAATGGTGTAAATATTCTCTCAGTTCAGCCGTGTTAGAAGATGACAGACGGACCGTTGCTACAGCTGGCTCTCAGGCTGCAGGCAGCTCGACTCGCCGATCAGCTCCCAGCCAGCAAATCCAACAGATGAAAACGGGTTCCAAATTAAACAACGATTAAACAGTGGCACTTTTGCACACCTGGGTCACATTCATGCCATTTTTCTACACTGTTTTCGGATTCTGAGATTATAACAGTTGCGTCTTTTAACACACAGAAAAGTGATCATGAAGCAGTAAGGGACTCGATGAAGAATCGGACCGATAAGCTTAATCGATAATGTCATTGGTATAAATAAAATCTTATCAGTTCCCATCCCTAGTGCTGATGGGATACCAGAGTTTTAAGTAAAACTATATATATTTTTCAACTTACTTTGAGTAATTGAAACATGTTTTTCCTACAAAACTCTTTTTTTTTATTTCACACAAAAAAAAAAAATAAGCCAGATTTCTCAAACTTTAAATGTTTTAGTTTTGGTGCTTAACTAGGGCTGGGGATCATTAGATGGTACGAGTACAGCCACAATACCAGTTTTGCTACCAATAAGGAATGTTTTTACATCTTACTTTGAGAAATGTTTTCATTTAACAAAAAAGGCCAAATTTCCCAAATAGTAAATGTCATATGTTTTAGATTTTGCCTAAATAAAATAGTCTGATTTGAATCAAAAACCACTGAGTATAAGAAGAGTATAAATCCAATCTAAGCATTGCATGCATTTTTGGTACTAACCGGTATTTGATACTCGCAGATATGGGCACGTTTTATTCAGTATAGTATAGAGGTTTGAGCTAGTTAGCATGGAGCACTGGATCTCTACCAAAGACAAAGATCATTTTAGCCTCTGTGCTTTCACTTAACAAGATGACCAATTTGCAATTTTGGCCAACACTCTCTGTATCAGACCCCAAGTAAAGACACCTCTGAGAAAAGGAATAGTGTTGCAACGAACAATTTTCGGGCCAAGTGTGCTGGAAGACCTCAGGGGCACAGAGGGCAAAAACAAACAACGGGGCCCCAGCCAGCAAACACAAACAGAGCCATGTTGCTTTTAGCTAAAGCCTTCCACCCAGTACCACAGCCCTCAGGAGCCCACTCCAACCTTCGACCCACCCCTATCCACCAACGCCCTTCACCTCCTCCCCCAACCCTTCTCCACGCCGGACAACCCCAAGGTGGAAGTAATGACGCCAGATGTGACCAATCAAGCTGATAAAGAGCGGGGTCCGCTGCGGGCCGACGCACAGCTGTGGCTGCAGCTGTGCACGGTTGTCAGGGAAGCTAGCTCGCTCGCTCAGAGAGAGAGAGAGAGAGAGAGAGAGAGAGAGAGAGGGGAGGAGAAAAAGGAAAGAGAGATAGAGAGGGAGAAGAAACAGCTGTACGGTCCTAAAATAATCTGCTTAGATCAAAGCATCAACATCTCAGACAAATTCATCTTCTACACTCCTCTACCACCCAACAAAGACTTGGCCATTGTTTTTCTGAATTCTCCTTTTATATTCCGCTTTCCTCTTCCTCTTCCTCGTCCACCTCTCTCTCTCTCCCTCTCTCGTGCTGTGCTGTGCTGAGACAGGGCCTGCTCAACACATTAGCAAGATATCCTGATCTGACAACAGCTTTAGCCCAAATCCAGCCATCATGAAGAGTTATGTCATGGTAGTGAGCTGCGGATTTGGGAGATATAATACAAATCAAACCTAGTGGGACCTGGGGGAAGAAGAATGAGGAAAAAGTGCTCTTGTAAAAACAGCAACAATGACGGTAAACTGGAAGAGCCGCAAAAATCGGGAGGCAACGTGCCGGATAGATTTGCATGCATTCGAATCATTTGATCTTAATCTGATTAAAGATTGAGGCAACATTGATTCCTGAATAATGCATAAGTTTGTGGGGAAATATGCATGTGATATGCACTGCAACAATATATTACACAGTTGATTGTTTTATATTCAGTCCCTTCTCACAGAATTGTACTTGCTATAAAAATACTAGGAACAGGGTCAGATAATCCCCTTTATGCCCGATGCAGTGCCACATATTTCAGACAAGAAAATGTCACTTAACTCAAAAAAAGTTCTTAAAATACGTTTGCACTGGGGGGAATTATAGTATGTGACATCTACAGGTAGATTTCTTCACTTGTTTTATGAAAAAAATATATATACAAGCTGAGACTTTTCTTACAGTGTGCTCACATCTTCCCCTGGCCTTAACAATGGAAAGTAGCACAGGCTCGCTTACTTACTTTTCCTCATTTATTTATTTTCCTCTCGCCTTTGTCCATCCGTCTGCTCTACTGCTTTCCCTTCCCTGCCTCTCAGTTCAGCCACCTCGCGAACAATCTGACCAAATTAAGCTATAGCTGCAGCAGGCTGACACAGCAGCATGTAGACAAGCATTTTAGATAAAGTTAAGTGATGTTTCCCGAAGCCGTGTAAAACTCACGACATAATTAAATAAACAAATGAATAAAGAAATGTCTTGCATTACTTTATTTAAAACGTCCGCTGTGTCCCAGGCAAATTGAATCTAGCAAGATGGATGATTCTGTTGACAATCGCTCCACTTTACATGGCCTTACTTTCCAGCCATAAGAAGGGTGTATTTTACAAAAGGTGCTTGCTACAGTGGGAGGGTTTCCGCGTCCCAGTTTCCCAAAGATTTGAGAGTAATTATATACTGCATCATCAAGACAATTACAGTGATTGTCGTGTTGGTGCACGTAAGGTCATTACCAGTGTAAACACAACCTGATTAAAAACACCTCGCGTTCTGATGCAGCTTTGATTATTCTTGTTCGTGTAAATAATTCGATTTATTCAGATTGCCTCAATTTTTTTCTCGACAGCATTGGAAAGTGGTGACAACCAGCGTCTTTGCGGCAATAACAACTCGGTCTTGTTAAAGTAAATGAAAAGGAGACATCAATGGCAATTTTTGGAGAGGGCTTTTTGAAGCATGAACACTTTGCAGCTACTTCAAAACAAGTTAACATTTTAAGTGAGATGTCAGCTTAATCTAAACAGTCACGGTAATGATAGCATAGTGGACACGCAGATTTAATCAAGTCATAGGCTGCGCTCCTTCTTTTCCTGAGGCTTGGCGGCGGGGTTGAGTGGTAAGACAAGTTTTTAAGACAATAAAAGCTTATTCAAGGCTGAAAGTAATAATTAGAAACAAGCACTACTATGTTGCTGAAGGATTTTAGACAGTAGTCGTTCGAATAGTTAATGATTGACTCAGTGCCATCAGAATCCAAGCTTAGGGTGGACCAAATGTTACATATTGGATTCTTGACCAAGGCATTTTTTCTCTCCCAAAGGAGCTGACGCAGCATCAGACCAATCGCACAACAAGCGCTCTGTTGTAGGCTTGGCGAGCTCCTGGCCACCACTGGGCCTCCCTGGATGAATGTGGACCTTTAAGAGTAAACCGCACGCACGCACACGAAGGTAGGCGGAGAGGCGCACACAGTATAAAAACAGTGTTCACGTAAAAAAAAAGGTTGCTATAACTTTTCATAATTAAAACCCCATGTCACATGCAGGATGTTTGGACGTGAACGGCACCGCCACTCACAACTATCGCATAAACAAATAATACAAGTAAAACCTGAGCTGCGACAGGAGCGTGCACGCTCACGCCGTGTCTGTCGCTGTACAACAATCTGCACCAGAAAGATTCTTCAAGCGTTTAGACAGCGCCCTCTCTCACTTTCAGTCTTGCTGCTAAAAGCAGGCCTCTAAAGCGTAACGATACAAATGACCTAATCCAGGATAAACATATAGCTGGGCGGTAGAGGAGAAGGCTTATATGTCTGCGCTATGGAGTGAACAGCATGCCAATGTTTCAGGAGGCAAACTATCCAGAATACCTCCTGGTTGCTTCCCGTGCAAATGGAATACCGACATCTGAAAGTGTCAGCTATTAATAAAGACTGTTTATGAGCTGCCGCACAACCTCTTGGATGTGTTTTTTTAATGCACTCAGCACTAGTTTATGCAGGTGGTTATCGGCGTAAATTCGCATGAAGGCATGTGCAGGCTGGAGGAGAAGTTACACGGTTATGTGCTCATCAATGCTATTAGTTTCCACAAACGCTGATTGCTCTGACACTTCATGCCATCCAAGTGTGGCGATAAAACAGATCGGTTTCACTCATGCCAAATTAAAGGCTGATATACAGCTCCTCTTTCAAAGCGAGGTATCAATGCCAGGGTGCGAGCGTGCAAATCAGATGCAGACGTGTCACTTCAGGATCAGAGGAAGATAACTGTAGTCTTTAAATGGCAAAAACACACCCAGGGACTGACCCGAGTGCTCTGCTGTAACACGCAAGACCGATCATGATGGAGCAGTATCCTGAGAATAGTAGTGGCACCTGCTAGTGGGTGGGCACAAATTGCGAGGGGTCCTGCCAGGGCCTGGACCAAAAACAGAACAGTCACGCTTACGTGATACATAAATGTCATCTTCCTGTCTGGTTTAAAGTAAGACTTCTTTATGAAACTTTTAAAAGAAGAGAAACTTTTGAAACGCAACATTCTTCCAAGTACAGATAAAAAGATGAGTTCATCAGCAATAAAACACCCTTTGCGGAAACTGAATACACTCAGGGCCTTTGCTGCTCCAGCCTGACTTATAGTAGTTTATGTTGGCAAACTTTGGGTAGATATTGTTGTGAAAACATCCAACGCTAAGTTGCACAAATACATTTTTTTATAGCAAAAATGGGTCACATGACTAATGTGAAAGGTGTCGCAACAGGAAGTTGACAGTTGCTGCTTTTCCAGCAGCAGCAGGCAGCTGTTTTTAGCCAAAAACCTCTGATAAACCTACTGTACACTGCCTGCCCAGATCCAAATGGCAGACAGACACTGTTAGCGACTAGCTGGTGAACATAGAGGAGCATTGAGCAGCTAAAAAGCCAGCCAGAGGAGACAAAACCAGAGCTAAATGGACGCTAACTGAATGCTAATATTACTCTGTGTCTGCTGCATCTGTAAATATGCAGCTCTTTGCTAACGTGTTCGTCATATGTACTTTACGCTTTAAGCTCATAATATGTCAAAGTTGTTTTCACAGCTTCTTCTGCTGCCCCCAAGTGTCCTAAAAACTAACCAGTATTGCTTTGACACTAAACATTCTTGAAAACAATACTTCAAAATCAAGTTAGAAAAAACATCCTATAAATTAGCAAGAAAAACACAGCCAATAACGAAAATGCTGAAATCTCTCATGTGAAATGAGCAGAATTGTTTTACCTTTGGCAGAATATTGTGTTTTAATGTCAGAGCCCATCACTTATATTAAGAAGACGATTAAGAAAACATGTTTTAAACGGTCCTCATTTACTCTAGGAGATAAAAAGAGTTTAGAGTTAAAGTTAACTTTCAACAAAAGAGTCACGGTTTTTTGTAGTTATGAGCATAAATTGAAAGGACAGTTTTAAAGACACTCAAAGAGATTTAGGTCATTATCACAGCCACTAAACATCGCTCTCCCTGTTCTGACTGATGACGTCCAACTCCAACAATGTGACCACACAGGGCAGGGAGATATTAATGAGGTCTGTAAATACACCTCACCCAAGTCCAATCCCACACACACACACGCACACAAACACATCATCTGCTTCTTCACTCAGGCTCGAGTCAGACCAGGGAGATGAGCTCAGCTCCAGCTGGATGCTGAGGCAAGCTTTAACTCAGTCAGCCAGTCCCCTGGCCCAGCACAGCTCAGCACAGACCTGCGCTGCCAAGTTCAACATGGCTGCCTGCTACACTGCCTAAATCACAACCGCTCTAAATCAGCAACACTCCTGAGAAGATGCAATTTTTCATCTGCATGTCGTTTCCCGCCAGATTGGCAGCGGGGAAGCAGAGGCTGTATATGTGTTCTGCTAATGAAATTAGAATGGCTCATCTGTCTGGACGTGAACGCCATGACAGTACACGGACCTCGACGAGCTGCCCGCACTCTGACTGGGCTGGCTTTAAGCTGATTTATGGTCTCCGGTGGGAGAGCAGGGGGATCTTTGGTCCAGACCTAAATCATGCCTGAGACTATGAGGAGCTAATTACTAGGGGAGTTGAGCGGCAGTCTGGGGACTGTGTGGTTTTCAGCAGGTACACCACCACTGAGCATTGTGCTACATAAGAGAAGTCGCTCTCTACTTTACATGATAGCAAGCAGCAGTTTAAAATGTGCTAAAATCCAGGCTGAGTTTTGTTTGGATCATGAGTGCTGAGTCACCTCCAAGTCAGACTTTCTGGTGGTAGTGAAGCAGCCATCTGGGCAGCTTTCAGTAGGCAGAGTACTACTTAGAGAGCTCAGAGCTACTAGCTGTTCATGGTTTTGACAAATGTGTAATGTGCTCTGGGACTCATCCCTGCATAATGTTAAATGGCAACGGGCCGCCGCTTAGCTTCTGCTATTCCACTGAGAGGAGTAGAAAACTGTGCTTATCTGCGCTGCGGCAGATCTAGCAGAATCAAAACATAGTCTTTCAAATCCACTGATTTCCTGAGGGAAAACAATATGTCGATCAGCTACCCTTCCGTCTGCCTTTTTGACAATGGCAGTGCGAAAATGGGAGCGACCGAAATGATAACAAGCCATGAGTGCTAGCAATCAAAAATAAGATACTGATTGTATCTCAGCCAAACACTCCCGCTCTGAAGAACAGTAAGACCTCCTGCGCCAAACTCGAAAAAAGGCCCACACCCTACACTAACTAGGCAGCATGTGTTGGTAATTTGCAAGCAGTTGATGTTGATTAGCTGGGTTATGACACCCGGCGACCTTGGCTGTAGCCAAGTACATAGACACACATTCCCCAATTAGCCCCGTGGCATTTGGCTATCAGGCTTTACAGGGCCATAAGAGGGAGGTGAGAAGTCTACAGGGCTTTAGTGAGATCCTGACACACACACACACACACATACACACACACACACACACACACATCTACACAAGTAGATATAGTTGCACATACAAACGCATGCACGGAAGCAGTAATACTGTTATCTATTCAGTTATTTACATTGATGGAGAGTGAATCTGAGCAGCTGCTCTAGTTTAACTTCACAAAGAACTCGACATCCATCCAGACAGCTAATGATGTGTACAGCATAATGTGAAGTTTGTAACTACAAAAGAACACAACTCCCCACTGAACTGCTGTTATCCCCTACATAAACTAAATATGACATCATAACAGCAACATTGTTCTCTGGTAACTTTGGTTTTGCAGGCATACTGTTGCTGGGAGTGTGAAATTGGAGTAGCGGTGTAAAACAACAAGAACACAAGGCTAAAGCACTACCTCTTACCACTGCTTCGCTAGCTTTTTGTACAGTAGTGGCACATACACTCCAATATACAGTATTATAGTTTACAATTATTTAGTAAAGTCTGGGAACCATAAATGTCCACACAGTGTTCCACTGGTTAAGTGACAACTGGCCTGCTGGTGGTACCATTATGAAAAACTACAGGATCAACAAAGCCATCCAATAACGGTTGAGATATTTCAGTCTGGACCATAGTGGGGGGCCGATTGACTGGACGACCAGCCAACACACCGATATTGCCACCCCTACAGCCATGCCATTAGTGTGCTTGCGATTCAAAGCGTTATTAAGAAAATGGTTTCCTGATGCATACTTCTGACCCAGCAGCAGTAAATCTTGTTGTGATATCTGGCCAAGCACATAGTAAAAGGAGCGCATATGTGATAGCAGATAATAGCTAGCAGAAAAATACCAGATACCAGAGACCAGATCAGATTGGTGAGCAAAGCCCCACTCAGCTGAAGCCAGCAGCAGTCTCCCCACCTTGATTCAGTCCCTCAAAATAACTCCATTACCGTGACAAGAGGCAATATTCTAGCAACAGACCTCAGTGCTTTCTTGGCCTGCATCGCGGACAAGTGACTGATTTAATGCTGTTCTTGGATCCTATGAGGCTAAAATGACTTAATAAAGTGAAGTTGACATTGAGTATAAAAGTGGAAGCCTGAAGTTGAGAGGTAGGAGCAGGGACGCCAGGACTGTTTCCTATCCCGTCGGACGTGGACGTGAGTGCGCAGAGTGGTGAAACCACGAAAACCTGATCTACGGCAGTACATGCAGTAACTGTCAGGACCCTCTTCTACTGGAGGGAGACTGAGCGGTGATGTTACTGTGGAGACAACCTTGGCAACCGCTACCAAGTTCTCATGTCAGCTTCCTGTGTGGGATGCCCGGAGCAACCAGAGAGACCAAAATGAAAGTTGAGATAGTCATCCACAGGAGCCACTTCAACCATTTTGCGACCTAAATATTACATCATGATATGAGAGCTTGCTTGTCTGGGTTGATGTGAACCTTAACAATCGTGAAATGTTTGCCGGAATAATAATCAAATTAATTCCCTATGCTATGGTAAACCTGAATGCAAATTAAGCCCTAAACCCATGGTTTAGTCTTAAAATAGAACCTTGCAGAAATGGGAAGCAGCCAAAATGACTTCACTTCACAAAACTTCCTGACTCCAAAGGTTTAAAGCTCAAACTGACTCTCCCAAAAGATGAAAACCAAGAACACACATGGACATAAATCACACACAAAGAAGATTTAATTCCTTACAGTTAGAGATCTCGAGCACAAAAAAAAAAGTCCAGCAGAATAATACAAAGCCAATCCTGTGGGTTTTCTTTGCTTGCCAACAAGCTAGACCAGTTCTTTCAGTGTGTGTGTCTGTCTGTGTGCGTGCGTGCGTGCATGTGAGAGATTGTACCCCTCAACCCTACCAACCACTCCTCTCCCTCCCAGACATGCTCTGATGTAGAGATAAGTTGAAGGTCATCCTGAGAGAACAGAGGCTCCGCTCAGGAATGTGTGGAATAACATTCTCTTGTTCTGTGGACAAAAAGCATATCGGAGGCTGGTATGGTGTCATGTGGGCCTGTGTCATCACTGCGGTCGATATAAGCAGGGGACTGATGACTTGATTTGGGAGAGCATGGAGGGGGACATGCACAGTCGGCAGCTAGCAACAACCAAGAAATTATGTGAACAATTCTAAAAACTGAGGTGAGATAAGACTCGATTTCAGATTGAATTGCTACACTGGCAAACCATCAATCCAAACCTGACATAATTGCAAAACTGTCTTGTGTGCAGCTGTTTATGAAACCAAGGCAGTTGTTATGGTGCTAAAACGTGCCAAAAAGCAATGAGAAACTAGTAAATTAAATTGGAGTGAAAAATGGGACACAGTTCTGAAAAAGGATCTCTTTAAAGAATCCTATAAAATGAAATTCCTTTTACTGTAGGCCAAGGTGTTTCTCTTCCCAAAAATGAAATACCAGATCTTGATATCACATGAACCTAACAAGAACACCAACATCAAACTAATGAAATATGAACACTTTAAGCTTATCTAGTTTGAAAACTTATGTTTGGCTACAACAGAACATGCCCCCCCGCCCATAGCATCCATTAGTCTCAGGCTCATTACTCAAAAACTATAAAGAGATCCAACAGACGCATCAAGGAAATGGACATAGTGGTAACTGAGATCTTTATTGGCAGCGTTAGCCTTGCTCTACACATACAAATTAATAATATGTTTGCAACATTGCAAAACTCCCAGCTGTTCCTATTCAGAGCTGTGGAGGCTGCATGAGTCAGTATGTGAGCTGGAAGAAAATTAATATGGTTGCAGATCTGTCATAGAGCATGAGAGTAACCTTACCAAGTTCACCGCTGACATGTTAAGATCCAATAATCACCAAAAGGTACAAGGATGGGCATTATCATGGAAATCAAGTATAGAAGGCTTCAGGCTTAGGAAGTGAAATGTCATACTTTAATAACTCCAGTGTTTCCATAGCAAGGATAGGAGACCAAAGATTGATTTTTGTATGCCTGGAGTGCAGCTTACAAGGAACCCTGTGGAGGTTTGACCACAGGGGCACGATATTTGAGTGTTTTGATGAGTGGGACCCGTTCATTAGGGCCCGAGCAGGGAAACCTGCAAGGACTCTATTGTTTTTCGTAGGATTATTATTATTATCGCACCTCTTTGGCGGAATAAATGAGGTGCTAGGGGTGCTCGGAAAGTTGTAAAAATTTGCACACACGTCGGGCTTGGCGAAAATAGCGATCTGGTATGGCCTCGGTGCATGGGGTGGAGGGACAGCGCAACCTACGGGTTGAAAAACTACCCATTCACTCCTTTGTCCTTGTCCTACACGTACCAAATTCGGTACGCTTGTGTATCGTGTCCAGACGGACACAAAAGCCCTAGTTTTGTTTGCATCTCATGCTCAATTAACATGTGCACACCATGAATGCAAATACGCACACAAGGTGTGGGATACGCACCTAGCTAATGTTTTTCACATATCTTATGCCAGAAATAGGCTAAATGGCATCAGCCCAATAATGGCCCGAGCTGACAGACACATAGCAAACGAGATTGCGCGTGTGACAAATGCTATTTATATCCCGTGTAAGTGTGCCGTAGTAGAGTACAACCACTGCAGCAACCTGGACACCTCACAGACTCCTGACAAATAGACTAACTAGTCAGATTTGTTTGTTTCGGATTTTTTGCCATCTGGTACACCTTCTGGTGTAAATGACAACTTCTACAATATATTCTGTGACATTGACCAATAGGAGTACAGAGCGCTGTTCTGCACACAACTGTTAACATGGTGAAGCTTAAGAAAAGTAATGCTGCAATGGAACAGTGACGTCCCCTCATCTCCAATAACCTATATACACGTCACGGAAGTCATGAAACACTGCACGATATGATCAGTCAGATCCAATGTTAAGGCTGGTCAAAGCACAACAAGAACTTTTAATTCCATGTTCACCCACTCCGATACAGTGTCCATCCCGACGCACAAAAATATGATATAGCTAGTCTGATCCCAGCATTACCTCAGCCGGAAACATCTCATTAGCTTCTAGCTAGGCACCTAAAACCGCCCATGTAATGGGAAATGAAAAGGCCTTTTAGATTGGCCATGTTTATCAACTGAAAAGGGGACTACATAACATCGGCCAGTTTCAGACTATGCGACTGATTGACGGTTGCATCGCTAACACAAGAAACGTAGCAAAGCACCAACACAAAGCAGGGATGAGAAACACTGCTAGCCGATGCATGGGTGCAAAAAATGCTAGTGTGAAAAAATGTTTTGCTTTGCAAAATAAGTGAACAATAGCACTAATTGCAGTAATCATTTTAGATGTCTCATCTCAGATGTGATGTAGTACACTTACTGTGACATATATATATAAATATACATATATATATAAATATATATACATTTCCGTTAGCAAGATCACTAATCTAATTGCAACCGTCTCGCTACTTGCTGCTTGCAGATTAGGGTAGGCTAATGAGAGGTAGTTTGAGCAAGATTATTTGTCTCAAATGCTTCTTGGTTGCATCTCATCTGTCCAAGTGTCTAAGTGTAAATGGAGTGAAAAGGTTTTGGTGAAAAACGCTGACTGAAAGAGGAAGAAAATTTCACTAGGTACCTTTTAAATATTCAGGGCATAACTGGCACTAATGGGAATCTACTTTTCAAAACAGAGGATGGAGTTTAATTTCTCGACATTTGCATTCTGATGCAGGCATGACTGACCTCCCCTGCTGATAGAGGCCACTTGGCCTTCCCTTCACATTGGTGGTCCCTGTGCTGCCAGCCTTTAACCACACTCACAATGGACCACAGATCCAGCTCAACAGGAGAAAACGTCGGGGCTGAAAGTGAGCAGTGGGTCAAAAACTGGACCAGACTGGATGTGCTTAGATAAGCAGAACCGGAGGGACCTGCCCCATAGAGTAATACAGAAAACAGGGATCCAGCAGGAAGCCTCCAGGCATTGCAGCTTTTGTATTAACCAGCAGGAATAGGGAGATCCTGTTTTAATTCCACTCTCCTCTTTGTCTCCTTCATGTTTTCTTTCGCCAATATGGTTCTATAGCCTTTTTCTTTGCTCCAGATGGGAAACTGTACAGGAATGTTTTCTCAAGCCTGCTCTACGGTAACTAGACATGCACCATCCCCTCTTTTGTCTTTTTTGTTTTACATTATACAAACCTCCTTTCAGTATCACAATCGTTGTACATACTTGACAAGCTGGTGACGGTTGCCCACTTAGCACAGTTCTTCACAGTGGAAATGTTGCACCTCAAAAACCTGTTCCTGTTCCTCCTGACTAGCTGTCAGAGCTCACTTTATTCCCTCACTTCCTCTTCCAAAACTTCAGCATTTTTTAAACATGTTAACAAGTTGCCTCTCTCCCATATGCAAAAAGCACGCTTCAATTTTTCAGATCATGAAAAATATATGCCAAACATATTGCTATTCGAAGTGCACAAAGGGTGCTTTATTGCAGAGGAAAGCGCCATTTCAAACAACTAATTTCTGCCATTGCTGGCACCTCTCTAGCACTGTGTCCAATCTACCATGCCGAGCATGTGCTTGATCTAAACTAACAAATTCTACGAACCCGAGCCACGCACACAGGCTTCTTTATAGTTTCATAAAACCAAATATCTGATTCGTGCATTTCTTGAGCATGCCATGCAATATTATTTCCACACTGCGCTACCTAGGGGTTAACACATGGACAAATGGGTAATTAAGTTTGGCGCAAAGACTTGGCACCAAAGTAAAAGCTTTATTTTACAGTTTTACAGTTCATGGTTTATGACTAAATAGAGCAGGTTGTAAATGTATATGTCCAAGAGAAAGAAAAATGTTTGTGTTCTTATTGTTTGATTCTGAATATTTTACATTTTTATCTCAGGTGCTGCTGGTTCTTAGCTCCGAGATTAGTCCTCTTGAGCTTCGCGTCTTCTTGATCACTTTCTCCTAAAACATGTCATCTCATTCTTTTGTCTGGGCCCTGGGCTTCTCCTTTAAGCCATGCTTGTTTACAATTTACACATTAAGTTCTGGAATGAACACCACAAAGGCAAATACTTTTTTCAGGAGGTATAAAAAGCTTTGTTGAACGAACAGGCTAATTGACTAAAGTGAATCATGTGTCTGTGGGCGAGCGTTCCTTCTTTGGTTCCAGCTGGATGATTCTTGTTTCTTGTGATGAGAGGAGTGGAGCTTTACTCTCCGAGTTGACTTTTACTTTCTGTGTAGGAGCTGGACAAACAGCTCAGTCAGCTGTGAAAGCCCATTTAACGGTTTCCTCGGGAGACACGGCAACAAGGGAAGCAGGGTGACACTACAACCAGGTTAAGGAAGTTGAAGATTACCGTAATCCCTGTTTAAGTGATGTAAATGATACGCAGCCGAGAGGTGTTTCTGCCAAATGAACCTTCTCTTTGGCACTTGAAACTCTCACATGCAACTTGACTTTGCTTTCCCACAATATGCAAAACAGTCAGCTTCATGGAGAGTCCTGAGGTGCTAGCCCACAGGCACCTGGCTGGGGAAAATAAATAAATAAATCACACTACGCTGCACTTCATTACCAAGATGTACTTTTTAACTTGCACGTCATGTTCATGTGTCTGTTGAGTTACAAGTCAGTGGTCTTGGTTTGGTTTCACTGTGCAATGCTGAATGAGTTGTAAGAACAGACTGACCATAAGATTACAATGACAGGACACTCTACCATCCTCCCCCCTCAAAAACCAGACTTAATATTTAGCTCCAAACATTCCACATTTGGACACACCGACAACAAACCAAGCATCAAAACCACCAAGTTGCATTTTTTCCTTGGAGAGTCATACTTGATTAATCAGAGGTTGGGGTTGAGGGGGAAGAGAGAACAAATGTGTGCTCAAGATGAGGAGAGAACCATCTGAGAAAACAGTGAAAGAAACACTAAAGGCGGAGACACAGACAGACAGACAGAGGTGTTCAAAGTCGGGACCGACTTTTTCGGCACTATGGCACAGAGTCCTCTTGAAAAAGGCAAACAAGGAGATTTATTTCTTATGAGTGGAGTCTCCAGTCTGGCCCCCTAGAGTTTCTGCATCATGTAATTTAATTCATGGGCTGCAAAACACAACCAAGCGAGGCTCAAATAGGATAATGGCAATTAACCACAGTAGCCATTTATGAATGATGGTGATTATGTTTTTACTGCCAGGCAAATGAGCGCAAAAGCATTTTTAGTGTTTCTAATAGCAAAGTGAATCCCCTTTCTAGTCTGTGTACAGGCAGTGCTAGAATAAGAGCGTTCTGTGGGATCTCATAGTTAGCACTTTCCATACTGGTACCAGTGGTGGCCCGTTTTATAGTCCTTGACCTCATAGTGTTTGCATGCTCTTCTCAACACAAAAAAGGTGAATATTTGTTTTTCTAATCCTGCAGATCCATATTTGAGCTATTCTTGGATATGTCATGATTACATAAATGGATTGTTACAGTTACAGGAGTACAGAAAATAACTAAAGTCAGCTTCAACTGCCATGGCATACTAGTTGCAGCCACCGTACGCGAGGCAGCACGTGATGTAGTTCAGAATTTCATGTAGAAGCATTTCATGGCCACATTGAAATATACTGCGAAGAATGTGGGTCTTTCTTTGTAAGGCGCTTGACACTGAAAGGAATTTAACTTCTGTTACAATGTGTCAAAGTGGAGGGAAAAGTTGAGGGCAGTCAACGAGGCAGGCCACGGGGGGGGGGGGGGTGCAAAAGCCTCGGCCCCCATGCATGAAGCTGTGCTCAGTTCCCTGGCGAACACACAGCCTGACATCTGATTACCCCCAGCCTGGTTAGAGGCTTCTGTGGATCGAGTCAGAGGAAGGTCGTAGATGAAAGCAACGTTTGATCAGAGCTCTGTCGGCCTGCCCTTAATGTATACGCTTACATAAATATTGACTGGATTTGAGCCATGTAAAATGTCCAGCGGTAGAAAAGTAGGGAGATAGCCGAGGTCCTTTAGGCTTTAAAATATGTTTGAAAGTGTTGACGTTCGACCACATGATGAATCACTCATCCTTCAAAGAAATCTTGTAATAATGAACTGCTTGCCCACGTGAATGGATGTGTAACAGACATATACACTTATTTAACACTTGCAAATGGATAGTGATCGATGAGAACGCTATTTGTTGAGACACATTTTGAAGGAGCCTTCAAAAGGTTGGCTCAAGTAAGGATTTGTGTGTTTGTCTAAAAACCTGCCTGATGACTCTGAGACAAATTATGCTGCATAAGCAAACATGCGTGGCTAAAGCCGGACCTGTGAGCAAGCCGTGTTCTTGCTGCTGGAATGTTCTGCCCGAAAAGAGCTTAGGAGGACAGCGATGGCAGACAAACACCATCTACTGTCGCTCACATTTAACCACACTGCACGGTGAGTCTTTCAACAAAAAAGTCACAAAGCGCAGCACATTTGGTTCAGATCAGTAAGGTCGTGACCCACATAGGGTTTATTTGGATATTTGCACCAAAATAATCACAGGGCTCCGACTCTGCTGTGACAGACATTAACAGTCTGGAACCACTTCTCTTTCTAACCCCTACCTGAAATTTGAACTTAGGGGCTAGTCGGTGCCATAAACATTTCCTAATTATTGTTACAATTATGCGAGTTCTGGAAGTGGAAATGGTTCTTGCAGGAGGCAAAATGCTTTTCTGGGGGCAGGAGAGTATGTAAGTGTTATGCGCTGCGGTTGTGGTTTGTCTGCAGGAGCAAGTCGGCTACTTGGAGGTAAGGGACTGGGAGGAGGTCCAGATGAGACAGAGAGGCTTTCATTTTCCTTGACCTATACAGTTATGTACAGAATACAGCCAGACATGCGTTTCTTTTTTTCGCAGACAGTTTAACATGCAGCGATAATGCTCAAAAATATGATTGCAACCATCAAATCTAGTACTTTTTAAAAATATAGAGCAAGTTGTGGCATTAAAAAAAAAAAAAAAAAAACTATAAAACTCTGGTCATGGATCTCGTCCTATAGACGTAGGAAAGCTTGTCCTGTGTGGCGGACCCAGGAGCATTCACCTATGTTGTTTAAGGCTATTGTCTGTGAACAGGCTGAGCTGCAGCAGTACAGTTCAACAGCACCATCTCAAACCCTCCAAAAATCAGATAAAGGCCTTGTCTTGATGTGCCGTGGGACAGCCAGGAGAGGGCTTACATTTCTTTGGCTCCGTTTCAAGGAATTTGAGTCGTGGAGCATAACGCACACCCTTTACCTGAGATACCTTGCTTAAATCTTCAGCACCAGGGTAAGACAGCCACTATGCGGCACAGCAAAAACCATAGCTTATCCAGACACTCAAGGTCTCACGTCAGACACGAATAAATGTTTTTATTCCTTCCGCTAATAAAATCCGAGATAGAGCCTTTTTTTTTCTTCTAAGTCATAAGCCCAAAAATAAAGGGCCTTGTGTAAGGTCCGGTGTGTGTGGAAGCCAAGCCCATGCAGTCAGCATGCCTTAGCTGAGAGACAGCAGCTGCTGGCCTGATATAGCATGGCTGGAGAAGAGAGAGGCCATAGTGTTAAAACCAGCCTGGTTCGTTCACAGACTCTCTCTCTCTCTCACTGAAAACAAGACTACAGGTAGTCAGATGAAAAAGAAGGAAATACATGCTCTCACTCTTGCTACTGGTGTGAAAATAAGACAGAAATTATGGGATAAAAATTAAACAATTAAGTCAAAGAGATTACAAAGACTAAGAGAGCGATGCTGTTTTCCCCTTTATTTAGCTCAAATCTGCTTTATCTACATCGGTCCTGCTTCAGGTGGCAGGATTCCTGAGCTCTCATATTTTCCATGTTCTGTTTTTGTTTTGTTATCGAGTACGTGTCCTGGCAGAATAAGGCTAGATCATACCATACGATATGAAAACAAAAGAGAAATAGATATCTGGTGTATATCTAGGTCGTATCGGAGAGATGGTTGTGACCTTGTGCTTAGCAAAGCAAGACGGAGTAGAAGTCAGGAATTTAAGAGGGGTTAGCTGGGTTAACTCTAACCCTAACCCTGGTCCTGGAGACTCCTTACCTGACCTGACCCTAAAACACATTCAAACAGATTCCGCAGAATAAGTTATATCAAATAATCTGAGCAAATAGACAAATTCAGTCGCCTTGTGGACAACAACCACCTGAAACCTAAAATTTGTACCAGGTACATGACAGCATCCCAGTTCAATGTTCTCAAAGAATCTGACAAAATTCTTTTTAGCCTATGTGGACGCTCCCCCGACTTTCACCGATGCAAAAATAAACCGAAACACCTCAGCACTCCGCAGGAATAAAAGGCTCCCTGTCTTACCCTGCAATAATTTTCCATCTTCCCTCTTGGCAATCGCAGCCTCCTTCCATTTATCTTCAGGGTAAACTGTTGCAGAAGAAGGGAGTGTGGAAACTGCAGTGACAAAAGGCTTAATATCCTTGTATTCAGAAGTAAGCCCAAGGCAGCTGGTCTTATGGTGTTACGAGCGTTAAAAACTAGCCTACAATGGACTTACAAAGGCCTTTTGTCCAACCAGGATAGGCACGACGTTAGAGACATTAGATGTTAAATTACACTTAATTTTCTGTTCCTGGCCTGCTCCGACTTTCTGCATTGAGCCTACTGTTTTCATTAGATGGCAAGGAGGGAAAATGTTCTCTTTCAAGTTAGCTGGGAGCTCTTTACTCAGGGGGATATCCTTTACCACCTGCACATATCAATCACGCATTTGGCCAAGCACTCCACTGCAATACGGAGGGAAGAAGGCGGAAATCTCCTCGGATCTCCCTCCAAGATGCAGACAAAATGGCTGCCACTGTGGGTTCGCTGACATACCTCTCTAATTAAATGCTACACATTCTAATCAAAGCACACTTCTGTTAGCAGGGAGTAAAGGTATCCTTATTGACACCTTGGCGTTGACCTTGGCACAGGGCTCTGTGCTCTCAGCCGGTGGTCCCGGGATTCTCCTGAGCCTTATTTTCTCTGCCTAAGCACTATCGTATGTCATAATCTACAGGAATTTGTGGACACAACCTATTCAACCCCAGGTACAAGGTGTACCATTTTAAGGGGGGGGCAAATACCGCAGTGGATCAGGGTTTAATAGAACTGCAACCGCATACTGAAATACAGAGAATCATGCAGTCGTCTCTACACGAACAGCTATATACATCTGGGCTCTGACAAATGTGATTCAAAATTATAGTAGCATCTTTCAAGTTATGTCAAAACATATTCAACGATGAGAATATGTGTGATTCTTTTTCCGATTACTCAAGCGATCCAGAACATGTGGCATACATCACTGCATATATGCAGATGGAATTAGACGACAGAGAAGTGTGCACTTGCTGGGAGCACCTGTAAACTCTCAGGGGGAGGGGGGAGTATAGAGAGAGAGAGAGACCACTTTACTTCCCACTATATAATAACTCATCCTCTAAAGGGAGAGGGGAACAAGAAGACATAAGCGGGGCTGTTTGAGGGAGGCGCCTGCATAACATCTCTCTCTCTTTTCCCTCCCTATGCCCGATAGCTGAAAAGCTTGCTCAATGAGCCAGCTCTGGCAATTCCTCCAGGCTGTTTGTCAAAAGGGAAGAGGAAGTCTTGAATGAGACAGAGAGGTAACACTTGAAAGGGAACATCTCTCTCAGGGGAACAAGAGAAAGGCCAGGGCAAAGCGGCGTAACAGAGACGGAGCACGACGCTGATGAACAATGTTTTCTATTTGCACACATTTGCATGAGAACAGGCGGCGCAGCGGCCACCAGTTCCACTAGTTGGCTGGTGAAGAAAAAGGGAGGCTCTACATCTACTCAAGAGAGGCTGGGGAGAATTGGAGTGGTGGCAACTCAAAAGTGGGCCGCGTCGTCAGGATAAGTCGGTACAGAGGAGAAAATATTTTGAGAAAGAGACTTCCGCTTCTTAACTCAATTCAATTTCATTTATATATAGTGTCACATCATAACAAAGTTATCTCATAGCACTTGGTCATATAGAGCAGGACTAGACTGGCTCTATGTACAGAGACCCAACAATTCCTACCTTGAGCAAGCACTAGGCGACAGTGGCAAGGAAAAACTCCCTTTTAACAGGCAGAAACAGACTCTGGGTGGGCGGTCATCTGCCTCGACCGGAGGGGTTGAGAGAGAGAGAGAGAGAGAGAGAGAGAGAGAGAGAG